>JAMALN010000743.1:0-19280 GCA_023630115.1 Cutaneotrichosporon sp. PK4640 | reverse complement strand
GTCCTCGGGATGGGCCACATGCTCAGCCAGAGCGAGGTGCCCGCCGTCGGCTCGCAGCAGCCGTTCAACCTCACCACCACGGTGTGAGTTCCCTCGGTCTTGAGTGAACTGACAGCAGGTACTACCAGTTCTGCTTTGCGTTAGTTATGAGGATGACCCGCAGCTAACACCAGCGCCATCACCGTCATCATCATCGCTGGATCGGTGCTCGGCCGCATGACCTTCCTCGCGTGGGCCATCTTTGTGCCGCTCTACGTCTCCCTCGTCTACACCGTCGGCGCGTTCAGCCTCTGGGGCGGCGGCTTCCTCGAGTAAGCTAACAGGCCTTCTCATCCAGCTGACAACCCAGAGACCTTGGCGTGCTGGACTACTGCGGCGGCTACGTGATCCACGTCTCGTCCGGCACGGCCGGGTTCGTGGCTGCTGCCCTGGTCGGACCGCGCCACCCGACCGACCGCGCCGACCACCGTCCTAGCAACCTCTCGTTCGTTATCATCGGCGCGTGCATCCTCGCGATCGGCTGGACGGGGTTCAACGGAGGCGGTCCCGTTAGTTGTCGCCAATCCGTTCTTCGCAGCTAACACCAGTACGCGGCCAACGCCAACGCCAGTGTCGCGGTCCTCAACACCTACATCTGCTGGACGGTCTCGGTTCTGTCTTGGATGGTCTGCGACGTCCTCTACTACGGAAAGCCCGGTATCCTTGGCGCGGTCCAGGCCATGATCACCGGTGTGTGGCTGACGGCCGAAAGGACCTGCAACGTTACTGACGCCAAGGTCTGGTGGTCATCACCCCCGGTGCTGGCTTCGTTCCCGGCTGGGCTGCTCTCGTCATGGGCGTGCTCGCGGGTGCCATCCCCTGGGTCACTCTCAACCTCCTGGGCCGCTTCCCCCCGCTCTGCTACGTCGACGACACGCTGGGTGGCGTCCACACTCACCTGCTTGCTGGCCTCATCGGTGGAGTCTGCACGGGTATTTTGTGAGTCCCCACACCGGCAGGGCTGACGCGCAGCGCAACCCGTGCGGGCGTTGAGAGCTTCGGCCTGCTCGAGGCCGAGGGCGGTGGGATCGAGGGCCACTGGCGCCAGCTTTGGGTCCAGATCGTCGGCTGCCTCTTCATCGTCGCCTGGAATGCCGTGTGGACCGCCCTGATCCTCGTCTTCATCCGCGTCGTGTGCCGCGTCCCCCTCCGCATGCCCGAGGAGATGCTCCTCGTCGGTGACGAGGCGGCCCACGGCGAGTCGGCGTACCACATGGACCTCCCGCCCCTCACGCAGCAGAACGTGTACCAGTTAGACCAGTACGCCAAGTCGATGGCCACGACTGCCGAGACGACCGCCGTCCCCAGTGTCGGCCCCTCGTCGGTCCACCACCAGGACGTGCACGCGGTGTGAACAAGCTCCTCGAGTTAAGCTGGCGGCGGCAGCAGACGAGTCTGCCGTCTTAATAGGCCCTTCGACGTACATTGCGCCCTGTGTAGAGTAAAGTAAAGTATCTTACGGCGAGGAGTATGGCACGGGATGTAATCTCCATTCGACGTCTTCCACCTCTTGGGCTCGGGACTAGGCTTGACGCGCTCTCTGCCTGAGTGCCTTCGAACCCAGTGTCTCACCGAAGAATGCCTCGTCCATTCAGCTATTCTTGACCACTCATTCCTGACGCCACTCACTCATCGTGCGACCACCCAACGAGACATGTGTTCCGGTGGTCGCGCGGTGTTTGGTACCAGACTCGGTCCTGTAGGTGGGACGAGGCTCAGCAGGTCCTTGTGCGGCAGCTACAGGACCGCGGGAGATAACTCGGGGGAGATGTTGGGACAGCGTTGGAACGTTGGAATCCCCTGCCCACATCCCGGGGCGACATGTGATTCCAGCACACGAACGAACCAACTGTGAAGCAAGCGCTGACTGACCATGGGCAAGGGGATGACAACGGGAAGCAAACTAGCAAGCAGCTATCGCAGACTAGCGAATGCCTTCTCCACCAGCCGCCAAGGCCTACGAGCACGTGAGGGCCAAGCTCGAAGCTCGACGTCCAGTGCCTGGCGACGAATCCGCATGCACACGTCCAAGTGCCGAGCGCAAGTGTTCCGCATATGGCAGCACCTCGAGCTGTCACCCGACGCCAAGCCTGCCCCGGTGTGGCCCCACTCCCCGCGGGGAGGGAATGTACTTGCCCACAGCTCAGCATCCGCGATCATGTGAGAGCACCCGCGTCCACCCAACAGACCAAACATTACTGGGGCAGGCACGCAGGCATGTGGACCCCGCCCGGAACATGTTGCCCCGCTGCCCCGCGTGGGGCCACCGCATCCCCGGGGGACCTGTGACGCGCCTGCTTGCCGCTCGCTCCTCGGCACGATCGGCACGCCGGAGACCGCCGTAGGTTGCTCCGAGAGGAGCTCGGACATCGTTCGGTTGGCGACTCACCGCTGACGCAAGGCCTAACCGATGCTCGCTTCGCCACAGGTACAGCGGCATGCTTGTGTTCTGCACGTATCAGCTGCTCGCGATTGTCAGTCGGACGGAACCTGGGTCAGGAGGTATGCGGGATCTGCAGGCCGCAAAGTGATCGACCGGAGCATTGCGCTGCATCTTTGCGGGGGTGGAGATACGGAACGGCGATGCGGCGACCCCGCCGAGACGCTTGGCGGGCCAGAATCGGAACGACTACTTCGGCCGACTCGGGGCGTCTTCTGGCCTGATGCCTGCGCACGACTGACACAGACTCTGAATGTTGTCTCAGTGCGATCAGTGGCCGCTCTCGGCCGGCCTGCGGGGAGGTGGAGGGGGGCGATTGCAGCACGCGAGCACTGGTGCCACACGCGGGCTGCGGGTCGGAAGGGAGATGGAGCGCCGGACGAGCGGGACGGCGTAGATAACCGCAGCGACATAAGGCCGGCGCTGTTGATGTCATCCACATGGCCACATGTGCCTGTGCCTGGCCATTGGCTATCTTGTGGCACCTCAGGGGCCGAGGTGGCAGGTATGAGACTGGGCGTGGGGCCCGAGGCCAAGAGGGAGCGCGAGCCCAAAGATAGTGCATGGACAGGCACGAATTGAGGCACCCCCACCTTTTAACTGCTAATTAAGGACGGCAGACCACATGCGACCGCATGCTGCCCGGGTGGCCCATGTGGTGCAGGTACCTCGGGAACGGTGTTTACTTCGGGAGCGGTCTGGCGGTGCGTCCACTCGCAGCCACCCCAGCGTCGGCCCCCGAGGAGCGGAGTGTATCGCGCCGTGTCAGGCAGGGCGGAGCACCACGCTGCACCAAACCTTGCCCATCTTTGGCACCATGCAGTCCGAACCTGCCCACAACCCCGGCTAGGATAAGGGGGCCAGGTGCTAGGCGCTGAGGGGAGTGGAGGGCCCCGCTGCCCCATGCTGCTGCATGCATGCGCAGTGCTGCCGCCTCGGCTGATCTTTGCGCCTGGAGATGTCGCGCAGCTATCGCGCCATCCCGCAGTTCGCGGACTGATTGACAGGCAGGGTGCCACAGGCACAATACAGCGTGCACCACCCGCCCGCCCCGTGTGGCCTGTCCCGTGTAGCCGAGGCCATGCAGGCCATTCAATCTCTGGCCCAACCCATCCCCCCATGTGAGACAGCTGCTATCGGACCGCGGCTGTCCATAAAGCCTGCTGTTGTTCTCGAGACGCGTCCTTTTTCCTCCATCACTGCCCAGTGGCTCCCCATCCATCATGTCGAAGCCTGCAGACGTTGTGGCATACGACGACAAGCTCGACGAGAAGAACGTCAACGTGACGACCGCCTATGTCGGCCCCCCCGTCGGCGAGGATGAGGTCGCCAAGCACGACCTCGAGCTCGTGAGCGCCGACCTCGAGGACCTCGAGCTCAAGGCGAATGCCATGTCCAATGAGCGCTGCCGCAGCGTGAGTGCAGAAGAGGAGGGGAAAGGCGAGAGAAGGTGGCTAACTCCCAGATCATCGCCAAGCTCTACAAGATCCATCAGCACGATCAGAACTTCCCGCGCACCGCCCTCGACCGGATGCAAGAGTTCCTCGAGCGCCCCGAGCACGAGACCCAGGAGCTCTCCAAGGTCCACAGCTACGACGAGCTGCTCAAGGAGATGAAGCTCGAGGCCGTCCTGGCCACCGAGAACTCGCCGTACCTCGAGGTCCGCGCCAACGTCGACCCCACCGACGACCCGACCCTTCCCTCGCTCACTTTCCGTGTCCTCCTCCTCGGCACCCTTCTCTCCGGCCTCGGCTCGTTTGTCGACACCCTCTTCGCCAACCGTCTCCCCTCCGTCTTCATCTCCGCCAATGTGGCACAGCTCATCGCCTACCCTTGCGGCAAGTTCCTCGCAAAGGTCATGCCGACTCGCAAGTTCCGCACTTTCGGCAAGGAGTGGAGCTTCAACCCTGGCCGCTTCAACGCCAAGGAGCACATGCTGATTGCCATCATGGCTGTGAGTGTCTGACCTGTTTGTTCGACTTTTGAGGCGAGCAAGGTAGCTATTCGGAGGGAGAGCTGTCGGAGCAAAGCAAGAGCTCCACAGACACGTGATCACTTTGGTTGAACCCTTTAAGCTTCTTATCCCGCCTCACCTCGTCGTTGCCCTCCCTCGACCTCCCAGCTTTACCTCCATCTCTCTCGCATCTTGCCTCTCGTCACCAACCCACTCCCCCACCCCCACCTCCACGAGCAATAATGCTGACCCCCAGAACGTCTCCTTCTCGTCCGGCTACACCAACAGCATCATCCCCACCCAGGCCATGCCGTTCTTCTTCAACATGGAGTTTGCCCGCTCCTTCGGCTACCAGCTCCTGTAAGCGTCCCTTTGGCCCGTCTCGTTTCCTTGCTTCACGCTAACCGCAGCAACACCATCGGCTTCACCTTTGTCGGTTACGGCCTCGCCGGGTTGACTCGCCGTTTCCTCGTCTACCCCTCGGTGGCCATCTGGCCCTCCGCCTTCGCCCAGATCGCCCTTAACCGCTCCTTCCACACCGAGGTGAACGAGCCCGTCAGGGGCCCCTTCGGCACCTGGCGCATTTCCCGCGAGAAGTTCTTCATCGTGACCTTCATCATGATGTTTGTCTACTTCTGGTTCCCCGGGTACATCTTCCAGGCGCTGTCGTACTTCTCCTGGATGACCTGGATCGCCCCCAACAATGTCAACCTCGCCGCGGTCACGTCCATGGCCGGCGGTTTGGGTCTCAACCCCTGGCCCACATGGGACTGGAACGTCCCCAACGCCAACGGTACCATCCCCCTCACCCTCCCTACATTCACCATCATGAACCAGTTCATCGGCGTCCTTCTCTCGGCTCTGGTCACTCTCGGCCTCTGGTACTCGAACGCCTGGAACACCGGCTACCTTCCCATCAACTCGAACAAGACCTGGAACAACATGGCCAAGCGCTACAACGTCTCCAAGATCCTCGACTCGCACAGCAAGTTTGACAACGCCAAGTACCAGCAGTACTCGGAGCCGTGGATGGGTGCCGCCTACATCGTCATCTTCATGACCTACTTTGCCATGTACGCTGCCAGTGAGTACCCGCCGCGCAACTTGCCCCATTGGAGGCCTGCGCTGACAAACAGCCGTCGCCTACGTCGCCCTCTACCACCGTCACGACTTGGTCATGGGCTGGAGGAGCCTCAAGAAGACATTCCGCAACCCTTTCAAGAAGAGGCGCCAGGCGGTCGACGGCGAGGACGACGAGGACGACCTCTTCTTCGAGGACGTTCACATGCGTCTCATGCGTGCCTACCCCGAGGTCCCGGAGTGGCAGTACCTCATCGTCCTCCTCATCGCCATGACGTGTGGTATGGTTGGTCTTGGCATCTACCCAACCGAAGTTTCGCCCGCCACTGTTCTCTTCGGCGTTCTCATGCCCTTGATCGTCATGGTGCCCTGCGGACTCATCCAGTGCGTGCTACGCGCTTCTACGAGCTCTCAGCTCTCAAAAAATGTGAAAAAATCGAGCTAACGCGCCCAGGGCGATCACCGGAATGCCCATCCCCCTCAACGTCCTCGCACAGTTCATTGGTGGCACTATCAAGCCCGGTAACGCCAACTCGCTCATCTATTTCAAGACATACGGCTACATTGCTGCGTGAGTAAGCTCTGGGCGACGTGGGAAGCAGTGGTGGTGACGTAGGAAGAAGTGGGGGCGAGTCAAAGTGCGAGGCAACGGTCGAGGTTCGAACACCTCCACCTCAAGACTCCACCTCCACAAACCATGCCTCCGTCTGCAACTGAGCATCCCTCCGTCCTCTATCTTCTCCTGGGAACACCAGCTGACGACCTACAGGTACCAGGGCCTTGCCTTCAGCTCCGACCTCAAGCTGGCTCACTACCTGAAGATCAACCCGCGCCACACCTTCGCCATGCAGCTCTGGGCCACTACCATCTACTGCTTCATCTGTGCCGGCCTCCAGAACTACATCCTGGGCTTCAAGGACGTCTGCACCTCGGCTGCCAAGTTCGGCATGTCCTGCCCTGGCGCCAACACCTTCTTCACCTCGGCAGTCTTCTGGGGCACTCTCGGCCCTGCCCGCCTCTTCGGCAAGGGCGGGCGCTACTCCCTCATGCTCCTCGGTTTCCCCGTTGGCCTCTGCACCGTCCTGGTCTACTGGGCTCTCCGCAAGAAGTTCCCCAAGAACGAGTGGCTCCGCCAGCTCCACCCCGTCATGATCTTCAACGGCGGCGCGTACTGGGGCCCTCCCCTCAACATGTCCTACTTTATCGGCAACCTCTACATCACCGTTTTCTCGTTCCAGTTCATCCGCAAGCGCTACACCGCCTTCTGGGCCAAGTACAACTACGTCCTCGCCGCGTCCTTCCCTGCCGGTATTGCCATCTGCGCCCTGGTCATCTTCTTCGGCACTGCCATCCCCAAGGACGGCGCGTACGCGACCATTTCGTGGTGGGGCAACGACGTCCTGGGCGTCGGGTGTGAGGCTGGCGGCTGCCCTCGCCTCACGCTTGCCGAGGGCGAGGTCTTCGGGAAGCCAGTGGGGTCGGGTCAGTTCTTCTGAGCCTCTGAGAAGTAGTAGCAGAGACGAGAGGAGCGGAGAGTAGCAGCAGGTAGTGTTTTGTTTTGTAATGCGGACCTTGCCCGAGGAGCGATGGATAGCTTGGTCAATGGCAGCGAGTAGTGATGGAACCTAAACCGGTCAGATTGTATCCCCTGTCGCCCTGCCAACTGGTATGGTCAGGACGCCTTCACCGCGTGCACACTGGCGTGGACGAGCACAACGTCATCGGCTTCTATCCTGCCTCCAGATTTCGTCTAGCTTCTGCCCCTCGTGCACCCTACTTTCCATGGCCATTCTGCCACGGGTCGCACCCGTGCTTGGTAAAGTCGCTGTTGACGCTTGGTGGCGTCGGGTTGCCGTCGTCGTGGATGTCGGCATGCACGTGCACCTTGATCTCGCGGATGTCGGTGCGCGCGCCCATGATGTGGTTGCGCACGCGCAGCTCGACCTCGTGCGAGTCATACACGCACATGAGCGCGGGCACGACGATGGTGAGGTCAAGGACGATCTGGCCTGGGGGTTAGCGGGGGTGGTGGATCACAGAGTGCTCGGTGGGGCTAGTTACTGCCTGGCTACTCACCTCCCGAGCGCACGCCGCGGACATTGCGCACGCCGAGGAGCTCGACGCCGTCGACGAGCTCGCACGCCACGCTCTCGATGCTCTTCTGCGTCTTGGCGTCGATGCCGACGTCCAGGAGCTCCATGCACGCGACCTTGGAGAGCGACAGGCCCTGCTGCAGGATGAAGAAGGACACGGCGATGCCGCCGAGCGGGTCGAGCCACTTGACGCCGCCGAGCGACGAGCCGACAATGGACCCGAGGGCGACGAGCGACGTGAGCGCGTCCGCGCGGTGGCTGGGGTCAGAGGGAACAACAAGTGGCTCACTGGAGGGCGTTGGCGCGCAGTACAGGCGAGTTCTCCTGCTTGGCCACCTTGTTGGTGAGCTGGTACAGCCACTCCTTGACGAGGACGCTCGCGAGCGCAAACCACGCGGCGTGGGGGTTGAGGAGGGGCGCCTCGACGGCGTGGGCGTGCGCGTCGCCGACGCCGTGCGCGTGGTCGTGCTCGCCCACGCCGTGGGCGTGGAACAGCTCGAGCAGGGGCGAGGGCACGCTCTTCGGCAGCCAGGCTTGCAGCCCCGCGAACGTGTGGTCGGCCGGGAGCGACTCGAGCCACGGCAGGATCACCTGCATGAGCAGGTGGTACGAGTGCAGCCCGATGCCGATGGCGCCGCCGACGAGGATGACGGACACGGCGAGGGTGCCGCACGTCTCAAACTTGGCGTAGCCCCAGGGGAAGCGGTCGTCGGGCGGCTTGCGCGATATCCGCCACGTCGCGAGGGTGACAAAGTCCTGTGGTAAGCTGGGGGCTGGACACGAGCCGGCGAGGAGTGGTTTGCGCCGCGACCCGACGCAACACTCACGCCTAGCAAGTCGCTGAGGCTGTGCCCCGCCTCGGCGAGCAGCGACGCCGAGTTCATAAAGAAGCCCGCGGCGCCCTTGGATATCGTGAGCGCGACGTTGGACCCCAGGCCTGCCGTCAGCGCGTCCCCTCGTCAACCCACCGAGCAGCGTGATCTTGGTCCCGCGATCCAACTTGCCCGTCTTGAGCGCCTGGATGATCTGCTCCGCGCCGTCCGAGTGCCCGTGGTCGTGCGCATGGAACAGCCCGTGGGCGTGGTCGTGCCCCTCGTGCCCGCCGGCGTGGTTGTGCGCGCCGGCGCCGGCCGCGCCAGTGCCCAGGGCTGGGTGCGTATGTCCTGCGCCGGCGGGGGTCCCCGCGGCGGGGGGATGTCCGTGGTCGTGGTCTTTTGGCGCGTACCGCCGCGCCGTGCTCGCCAGGCCGCGGGGGAGCGGTATCCGGAGCGGGGAGGCGTGCGGGCGGAGGGGGAGGGGGAGGGCGCGGCGCGCGCACGCCGCGAATCGGAGCGACATGCCGGCCGGCGGGGGCGTGGGAGTGGGGAGGAAGAGTCGGGAGGGCGGGGTGAGGAGAGACGCGAATGGAAGGGGAGAGGAGGCGGAGATGAGGCGGAGGGTGGAGGGATGGAGGGGTGTCAAAGTCAGAGACAAACGATGGAGATTTCAGGCACCACCGAGGTCTAGCCTCGGTGTCGGCATGCATCGGCCGGGGTAATGAGCGAACGGCGTGGCGCGACGCGCTTAAGTTGACACAACGAGTTCTGCCTGGGGCGAGATGGTGCGAGTGCGGCTCTGCGGCCAGACAGAGAGCTCGCGACTGTCAGCATCTGCACCAGCACAATGCAGAGACGACTTTGGTGTGATGAGCTTCGCCGGGACGTTCCGCAAACACGACGCCATCACTCGCACCAACCCCCTTCGGCCCCACCAACCTCCGATCGCCGCCTCCACCTCCACCTCCGCACTCGCTATCCAACGCTGAATGCCTCTGTGACCAATATGAAGTGCATGTGCGTCAAAAAGTGCAGTCCTGCTATTATCTAATGATAGTGTACGACAGACAAGCTCCCATCTATCCCCGACAATCTCTATGACTCCGGGATGCGCGCCTACTCGATCTTGCTGAGGCTCTGCATCATCACGAGGTCGTAGTAGCCGCCCTTGCGTGCGAGGAGCTGCGAGTGGGTGCCGACCTCGGCCTCCTTGCCTTCCCGAATGTAGTAGATCATGTCGGCGTTCTGGATGGTCGAGAGGCGGTGCGCGATCGCCACGACGGAGCGGCCCTTGGAGGCGTTGTCAAGCGCCTGCTGGACGACACGCTCGGACGTGGAGTCGAGTGCAGCAGTGGCCTCGTCGAGCAGGAGGATCTTGGGGTCGCGGACGAGCGCGCGGGCAATGGCAATGCGCTGTTTCTGCCCACCAGACAGCTGCGAGCCCTTGCCACCGACGTCCGTGTCAAAGCCGTCGGGCAGCGACATGATGAAGTCGTAGATGTTGGCGTCCTTGCACGCGTTCACAATCTCCTCCTCGGTGACCTGGTCCATGGGCTTGGACGCGCCGAGCAGAATGTTGAAGCGGATCGTGCCAGCGTACAGCGTTGGCTCCTGCGACACAAGTGCAATGTGCGAGCGATAGGCGGCGACGTTGAGCTCCTTGATGTCGATGCCGTCGAACCGGACCGTGCCGGCCTGAGGGTCGTAGAAACGCTCGATCATCTGGATGGAGGTCGACTTTCCGCAGCCGGAGGGACCGACTAACGCAATGTACTTGCCAGGAGGGACGTCGACGGTGAGGTTGCGCAGGACGCGGACACCAGGACGCGACGGGTAGCGGAAGTGGATGTTCTCGAGACGGAGGTGGCCCTGAACCTTCTCGGGGTCGATCGTGATGCCGTCGGTCGCGTCGGCGTCAATCTCGGCCTGGTTGTCGAGAAGGCGGAAGACGGAGCGCGAGGCAGAGCTGGCCGACGAGGCGTCGGGGACGAACATGAATACGTTTCCGGCCTGGATGGCGGCAAAGAGGGTGGCCATGAGGGTGGTGAAGAACGTGGCCGTGTCGTACTTGCCGTCGATCATCCAGAGCGCACCGATGTAGAAGACGAGGGCGATGACGAGGAACGCAATGCCCTGCGACGCAGCGTAAAGGAGCTGCGAGTAGATGGCGGTGCGGTTGGAGATCTTGTAAGGGATCTTGAGCGCCTCCGAGTACATTCTGTCGACGTCGGCCTCGCGAGTGAGAGATGCGACAGTGCGGACGGCACCGGCAGCCTCAGAGGCGAGCTGGGCACTGGCGGCGTTCCACTTCTTGTTCTTCTCCTCCTTGAGGACGACGACGCGCAGGCGGATGTAGCCGCTAGAGATGACGAGAGGGATACACGCGATACCGATCAGGGCGAGGAGCGGGCCGTAGCAGAGACCGATGATGCAACCGCCGACAAGGGTGGCAAGAGACTGGATGATCGAGCCGAGGGTGACACCCATGAGACCCTGCACCTTCTGGGGTTGGTCCGAAAGGTTCGAGGTGACACCACCAGTCGAGTTCTCCTCCTCGTCGAACCACTCAATGTCGTGTCGCAGGACGGCGTGGAACAGTCTGGTGCGGAGAAGACTGGCGAGCTCCCAGCCACTGCGGGAGAAGCCCCAGATCTGGATGAGGATGAAGATGGCGGCGATGATGGCAATGATAAAGTACCACAGAGCGCGGTTGTCGAGAGCATCACGAAGCGCGACGGGGTCAACGAGCTCGAAGTCGGCGATTGCCTTGCCGAACAGGATGCCCATGGCGGGGTAGACCATACCGGAGCAGATGGCGCCGACGAAGCCCAGGGCGTAGAGCTTCCACTGGGCGCCGTTGAGCTTGAGGAGACGAACGAAGAGCTTCATGAAGGGGACCTTCTTAGCGGCCTTCTCCTCGTCCTCACGCTCGAGGCGGCGCTGCTCGAGCGCAGCACTTGCAACCGAACGACCGGTAATCTGGCGTGACAACTTTCGAGTAGGGGGGTCGAAGCCGGCCCGCTCGCTGAGGGGCGAGGTGGGGACGTCATCGACATCCTCCTCGTCAGAGTCGTCCGAAACGTCGTCGCCAGCATCGTCGGCTGCCTTCTGAGACAGCTTCTGGTTCTGGACGAGCAGAGCGTACGCGCCGTTCTCGCTGTCGAGGAGCTCGTTGTGCGTACCCTGCTCAATGATCTCACCGCCACCCATGACGATGATGGTGTCGGCGTCCTTGATCGTAGCGAGGCGGTGGGCAATGACAATAGTGGTGCGGCCGACCGACGCCTTGTCGAGGGCGTCCTGGACAACGCGCTCCGAGAGACCGTCGAGAGCCGAGGTGGCCTCGTCGAGGAGAAGAATGCGCGGGTCGGAGACGATTGCACGGGCGATGGCGACGCGCTGCTTCTGGCCACCAGAGAGGAGCATACCGCGCTCACCGACGATGGTGTCGTAGCCCTCGGGAAGCTTGCTGATGAAGCTATCGGCGTTGGCGCTAATGCAGGCCTTCTGGACGAGCTCAAAGCGGACCTCGTCGGGGGCGTTCTCCCACTTGGAGCCGATGAGGCCGTGCTCGACGTTGCCCCGGACAGTGGTGGCAAAGAGGACGGGCTCCTGCTGGACGAAGCCGATCTGCTGGCGGAACCACTTGAGGTTGAGCTTTCTGATGTCCACGCCGTCCAGAGTCACCTTGCCGTTAATGGGGTCGTAGAAGCGCTCGATGAGCTGAATGACGGTCGACTTGCCCGACCCCGAGGCACCGACGAGCGCCGAGGTCTTGCCGGCCTGGAAAGTGGTGGTGAGACCCTTGAGGATGGGGACGTTGGGACGCGAGGGGTAGTGGAACTGGACGTTCTCGAAGCCGATCTCGCCAATGACAGTGTCGGGCTTGAGGCCGTTCGGGTCGTCAGAGTCGATGGCGGGGACGCGGTCAATCGTGGCCCAAATCTTGGCGGCGGCCGACTGGGCCTTGCCGACGGCCTGCATCTCTGGGGCAAGCATGGCGATGGAGAAGGAGCCGATGAGAATGGACATGAAGACGTTGATGACGAGACCTCCGTCGGCCTCACCGTTGGCGATCAGGATGCCACCGTAGAAGAAGGCAAGGGCGTAACTCCTGTTGGTCAGCCCACTGCTCCGTGAAAGTGTCATCTCCTCCCTCGTGACTTTTGGTGCAAAAGCAATGCCGATGTCGTCTTTCCACCTCCCGTCGTTCCGCCTCCGATCCAGAACAGCGAGCGAAGCGAAAACTTACGAGTAGATGGCGAAGAACATGATCGACAACCCAATGCCCTCGATGAGCGAGCCCTTGATGCCCATGGCGCGACTCTTGGCGATGAGGCCGTTGAACTTGTCACCGAGAACACCCATGGTGCCGAACGCCTGGACCGTGCGGATCGACGAGATGATCTCCTCCGCGAGAGTACCACCCTTGGACACCCACTTGAGCGAGCCGGTGGTGTACTTGGTCGTCGCGATGCCCATGATCGCGCCCGTCAGCATGATGACGGGGAGGATCGAGGTCATGGCACCGGCAAGCTTGGCCTGGCGGGCGTACGCGAGCGCGAAACCAGTGATGAAGGTGGCGATGAACGACGACGCGATGGGGATCTTCTCGCCGATACCCGTCTGGACCAGGTTGCAGTCGGACATGATGCGCGTCGCGACCTCGCCGGCACCGAGCTCGTCGAAGTAGGCAATCTGGGGTTAGTGACGCCAACATCCTGTCGACTCACCTCCTGGCGGAGCACGGCGTGGAGGTACTTCTCGCGAATGCGCTTGTTCTGGCGCTCGCACGTCCAGTTCCAGATGAGCATGTAGACGTACGTGCACAGGAAGAGGCCGAGACCAATCGCCATGAGGTAGAGGGCGTTGTTACCGGCCTCCTTCCTGAGCGTAACCTTGGCCGCCGCCATCGCGGCGGCGTTCTCCGGGGTCATGCCCTGTTCCTGGATGCGACGGGCGACACGGCCAAAATCGTTGAACGCAGAGGTGAGGCGACCAAAGATGAGGGTCATGAGCGGCTGCGTAGCACCGGCAGCGCACGCGAGCACCATGCCGATCATGTTGAGGGTGAGCTCGAACGGGGTCGCAAAGCGGAAGAGCCGGATAATGCTGATGGGCTTGAGGTCGTCGTCGTCGTCGTCCTTCTTGCCCTTGCCCTCCTTGTCCTTCTTCTTGAACAGGCCGCGCTTCTTCTTCGCGGGCTTCTTCTCGTCCACCTCGCTCGAGAACGACGAGGACGTTTGGTTGAGCGCAGCGGGCACGACACGGTCGGCAGGGTCCTCGATGACCGAGGTCTTGCTCGCGCCCCGCTCCCCGTTGGCGACGCCCAGCCCCTTCTCGGTTACCGACCCCTCTGACGAGGCGGGCGGACCGGGCGCAGTAGGCTGCGCGGGGGTAGTGTCGCTGGGCTGTGGGTTGGGGTCCATGGCCTGCTGCGGGACCGCGGCGGGCTGTGCCATAGGGACCGCGGCCTGCGCAGCGAGGGCGGGCTGTGCCGGGGTCGTGGTAATGGTCGGTGGAGCTGTATCAGGCTCGTGGCCGGACATGGTGGGTGGAGGTGTGGAGATGGTAGATGTAAGAAGCAGAGATGATCAGAAGGAAAAGATGGGAGGGGATGGGTGCCAGGCGCCGACGAGGAGGAGCGTGCGCGGTTGGTCGGCAGACCCGTGTGATGGCGGCGGCGGAGGGGCCAGATGACTAGAGTTGATCGAGTGGGCGCCGCCAAACAAGGCTCGGATCCGAGATTCCGCGTGGGGCTAAAATGTAGAACTGGGTGGAGTGAGAAAGAGATGAGAGGAATGGAGAAGAAAGGATAGAGAGCGTGGGAGGGAGGGTGACGATGTCAAGAGGGATGTTAAGAATGAAGAGATGACAAGAAGGAGAAGAGCGATGGTGAGCAATTCAAGCAGCACAGAGGCGCAGTGGTCGTGCGCAGGTGGCTCACAATCTGTGCTACAGGATGCAGGATGTGTGGTGCCAAGCGCGACAGCCCGACGGCTATGTGGAAACCCTGGCCGGCGCCCGGCGCCCGGCTGGGCCCCACCACCACGCTGCTCAAAATGCCCGTCATCCTCCTCTCCTCAGCCTCCTAGATCCAGGCATCTCTACTCGGCGTGGCGTGCATGGCGTGCATAGCATCATGGCATACCGCAGCATCATACACTGCGCCGTGACCGGAGGCGACGTCGGAGTCGGTTCGCGCACGGGCCCCGTCATGTCGCCGGATCGCCGGCTGACGGGTGGCGAGTCATGTCTCTCGGAATCAATCACAATAATAATCTCCATGCCTCAATCTGGTTGACGTGGAACTGACCTCCCTCGCTACTTCGGCACTACCCCGACGCGTACAGCCGCTGGCCTGGTGTGCGTCGGGACGAAGCGGCGTGGCGTGTGCTATTGTACGCCCCAGGGAGGGAGGGGAGTCGGAGGGGTCTCGGAGGGTTCTCGGCATTCCCGTGTGTGGTGAGCGCTCGGACACGGCTGATCTCCCAGCACGACTGCCGATCGGTCTGGGCCGACGTCAAAACTTGGTGCGGAATGGCGTTCCGCAGGTTTATTACGGTTTCCTAATACTCATTAGAAAGTCACGTATTAGCCACCTGCTGGTTTCGAAACATGCCCACACATCGACGCCGAGGGCGCTTGTCTCGGATGATCGGCATGACGTAGAGTATATGGGGCAACTGTGTATGCGTACGTGTGTCCGTCTTTTCATGCTCACCCACTCACCTCTTGTGCGGCACCATGCTGATGGGAGTAGACGCCCAAGATAGTCATTCGGTTACGCTTCCCCGGATCGCTTGCAGCCCCCCATACCTCTGTGCCGATCGGCATCAGGCTTGGGCGCATGTCCGTTGTAGGGGCTCTCGCAAACGTGGTTCTCTTGCCTGGGTGCTGGTCGCGGAATCAAACCGGCTCGGATGAGTGTTTCCGACCCGGAATCAAATTGCTTCGGATGAATACTTCCAGACAACCATACATTGCACTCTATTATTACCCTCCATGTACAGATGCCCCGGAGATGGAAACCGTGCGTTGCAGCACCTCGCCGACCGTAGGGAGAGACTTGGTGCTCTGCCGAGAGCTTGCGCGCGCCAGTCCGCCGCCGCCTCCCACCGTGTTGCCGCGGGTGCGACTCCGCTTGATGGCGGTCGGGAGATGTCCTGGCTCCTCGTGCCGCTCGTCGTGGTGCTCGTCCGAGCCGGCCGACTGGCGGCGCGACGGCCCCTTCTCGGTCGTCGGCTCCCTCCTCTCCGCCGTCGCTTCTGGCACGTCCACCTCGGCGACTTCGGCCTTCTCCTCCACCTGGGGCAAGGGTTTGCCTCCGTCCTCGGCGACCTGGACCTCCTTGAGGCGCACGGCTGCAGACTCGCGCCATCCCTCGCCCCAGCGGATCGTCGCGACGATGAGGCCGAAGGCAAGCCAACAGCTGATAGAGCCGATCGTCATGGTCCAGCCGAGGCCGATTGCGTTGATCATGGGCAGGACGAAAGCCGACGCCGCCGCGGCAAAGAGGTAGCGGAAGAAGTTGTTGACCGCGATGGCCTCGGCAGAGCGCTTCTGCAACGCATCGACAAGATAGGTGTTGCAAATCGTGAATAGAAGGGGCGTCCCGATGCCGTTGATGACGAGAAAGACGATGGGAGGAGCGATCCCGCCCTTGTTGAAGTGCAGGAGCCACCCGTAGGCGAAGCAGGAAAGGGGGAGGATGGCGGCTGTGGTCACGAGGGCCGCCCTTAAGCGGTCCTCGGGCTTGCGGTAGCCGCGCTTCTCGATCCACTTGCGTACGATGCCGTCCCCGACGCGCCCCGCGATACGCGCACCGATGAGGGTGCCCACTCCGTGCGCCAGGTAGATGCAGCCCGCCAAGGCGACGTTGGAGAGATTGTACCGCTCCTTGAAGATGGTCGACAGCGGGATCATGATGCAGTACAGCTCGATCATGATCAGGCAGCTGATAAGGGTCGCGCAGGCGATGTTGGCGTAGCGCATAAGCAGAACGGAGCGAATGGGGTTGAACCAGTACGGGACGAATTTCTTGTTCAGTTCGGCCTTTAGCCGCTTGTGTGGGAGCGGCGGGTGCGAGGTCTCCGGGAGGAAAGCGGCGGTGAGGGCCACCGAGAGCGCCGACGCCCCGCAGAGGAAGTACTGCGTCGCGCGCCACGTGATGGGCGTGTACTCTGTGAAGACGCCGGCCAGGACGGGGGAGAGCGCGGGGCCCAAAACAATGCCGGAGTAGAACCACGACATAGCGTTCGCGCGCTCGGTCGGGCGATACAGGTCGCCGACGGTGCCCGCTCCGACAGCGAGGACAGCCGAGGACCCAATGCCCTGCAGGATACGCGTGCCGATGATCTGGGCAACGGTATGCGAGTTTGCGACGCCGATGGACGACACAGTCTGTACGTCAGCCAGGTGGCTTGGCAGTGGCTTACCATAATCGGCATCGAGGCCAGGTAGATGGGCCTACGGCCGTAAAAGCCCGCGAGAGGGGACCAGAACAAGGGAGCTACGCCGATCACGACAATGAAGACGGCAACAGTGTAGTTGATCACCTCGGGCGTGGTGTTGAGCTCCTCCGCCATGACGGTGATGGAGGGTAGGAAGGCGGACGAGGCGACGGCTGAAGGTCAGAATTCGGCTTCGGCTTCTAGAACTCACGGCCCAGGAAGCCCGAGAATGACACGATCGCGACCATCATGGACTTTTGCTTGGGCGAGAAGCGATCGTAGATGTCAGGCTCGCGCTGTGCCTCCACGGCGGCGGCGTCTTTCCCCTCCGAGGTGGCGGTGGTCGTGGTCGCGTCCGACGCCGACGGCTCGTCCTCCTCCGCAATAGTCGGGGAGCGGGCGCGGGACGGTGGCCGGCCATCAAAGCTATTCCTGCTCGTCGCGCGCGACAGCGTGCGCTCGAGCTCGAGCTCGGCGTCGAGCTCGTCGCCCGTAGCAGGGAAGCGGGCGGGCGCGAGCGACGGCGACCGTGGGGGCGGGGAGGCGGACGCGGCGCGCGACGGCGGCGAGAGCGGGTCGCGGGCGAACGACGCGCGCCGCCCGCTCGGCGAGGTGGCGCGCATGGGCGGGGAGAGGTGGTGGGCTGGCGGCGCGGCGGGGTCGCGTGCCATTAGCGAGGGGGAGGTGGCCGTCGAGGCGCCCGGCGAGGTCGAGGTCGACGGGCGGGGGTTCATGGTCGTTCTGGGCTCGCGATGGACATCCACCGGCGTGAGAGGTTCGTGAGAGAGTGAGTAACAGTGAGAAGGAGGTCGCGGGGATGGAAACGGGCCTACCTGCCTACCCCGGAGAGCGCAGTCAGGTGGCCTTCGGAGTCGCCCGACGCGGGGGCAGGGCAAAAATCAACGAGCGCTCCTTGGTGGGTGGGGTGGGGTCAGGGGAAATCGCGATGCCGACATCCGGTGTTCGGACATGGCCGACCTGCGGGGGAGCTGACCGTCTACACGTGCATTCATGCCCGCCTCTCGAAAAAGCTCAGATCTGCTCGGCGTTCCGTCTCCAAGAGTCTGCAGAGGACGTGGAGTTATGGCGGAGCAGGTACCGCGGGAGTTGTGGAGTGATGGGAGAGTGATGGTTTTGCCGGGTTTGGGAAGAGACCGAATGCCGTGGGGTTGGAGCTCGTACCTGTGTCCTGAGGTGGCCATCTCGCAGATCTTGGCCCAGGCCCATGACCCAAGCACCAAACAGCACTCAGGAGGCAACTGGTCACCCATCACGGTGGCGCTGGGTACAGCTCGGTATGTTTGGTTCGAGCATCCCTCGCGTCTGCACATGATGTCTTACGAGTTCCGCACGACCCCCCGTCGCATCGGCTGCCCTCCGCATCCCACGCCGACATCAGTCTGATCAGATCTGCACAACACGCACAAGTCACCCCCGTCCAGTCCAGGTCGTTGTCGAGATTAGGGCGCACTGCCTTGACTACGCACAGCACACCCCAAGCTATCCGGGAGTGTGTTGGGTGGGAGCCGTCGGCCGGGTCGGGCGGATCGAGTGGGTCTGCGTCGCAGATGATACTGTGCCTGTGGTGACTCGGGGTAGGAATGAAGGAAGAGCGGGGAGGAAAGGACGCGGCAGGGGAGGAAAGACCGCGTCACAGATCCATGTTGTGAGTCTAGTCAGAAGAATCAGTCGGCGAAGCGCGATGGATGAGTCACCATGAGCGGAAGAGGCCGAAGGGGGAAGGGGGACCGATGCGAGTAGCGGATATCGGAGGATGAGTGGTGGGTGTGGAGGAGGTGGAGGAGGAGTTGCCCAGATGGATGGAGACACACGGGGTGGCAAGGATGGACGTTCCCACGCCCCACCTCCATCAGACGTGTGTATGTGCTCGTCGCTATTGCGACAGTCGGCTGGCCCGCTCCGCTCGTTGCGGTGGACGCGAGCAAGGGGCGTGAGGGGCGCGGTGATCGGATCGACGGTGGGAAGCGGAGGGCGAGGGGACATTATGTGTGTTCGTTCCTCCGCTCCACTCGACGATGGCAGCTGATGCGGCGTCGGACTCACTGCATTAGAGCATGCATGCATGCATGGCGGAGTGCGCAAGTATCCATCCATGCATGGTGGCTAGAAATGGACAGCGATGGTGAGGAGCGGGCGGGACAGTGGAGTGCTTGAACGCGTACGGACATCGAGTTGGTGGGAACATGCGCCCAGGTGCGCCCGCGAGAGATCACACACCGAGTCGTGCACACGTCGATCAGCTGCTGATCACACGCCATCTGCATCTTCCTGCTCTGGAACGGCAGGTTGCAATGCAGTGCCGCGCGTACGAGCAAGAGGTCGAAAAACGCAAAAATGACTGCCGACCGTACTAGAGCCTGATCACAGGCCCCGGCGGGGCTCGAA
>JAMALN010000742.1:0-19288 GCA_023630115.1 Cutaneotrichosporon sp. PK4640 | reverse complement strand
TGCCCGCCATCCATCACCTGCCCAGCGATAGCATAGTCATGGATTCGGTGCCTATCGCGCAATTCATAGAGGCGGAGCATCCCGATCCCCCACTCGCATACCACTCCGACCTCGCCCGGATCGAGCAGAAGGCCCGGGCGGCTGCCCACGTCCAGATAGCCTCCGTCATGCCGCGCGAGATCGTCATGCTGTCCCCGCGCTCTCAGGAATACTCCCCGCGCTCTCAGGAATACTCCCCGCGCTCTCAGCAATACTTCCGAAGCACGAGGGAGGCCTCCCTGGGCCATCGACTGGAGGATCTCCTGGATGGCGAGGAAGGGGTGTGGACTGCTATGCGCCCTCAGCTCCAGGAACTCAGCGACCTTCTTGAGGCGGGCGACGGCCCTTTCATCCTCGGACAACATCCCAGCAACACGGACTTCTTCTTCGCTGGTGTGCTCCAGTGCGCACGGGTTGTGCACGAGCCAGTGTTCGAGCGGTACATGCAGTATTCGGGCTATGCAAGAGTGTACAATGCATGCACGCCGCTCTTGGAGCGAGACGCTTAAACCTCGGGGGCGACTCACTGCGAGAGCAACCCCGCCCAAGGGCCACACGTCCCCCCACTACCAGTACATGACGACGCTGGCTACAACGTTGTCGCCATATGGGCCCACGCCGACAAACCCGGTACCCCCCTGCATGCCACCTGACAAGGTTTTCTGGCACCGGAGCCGCCACCGCTGCCATTCGTCATTGGTCGCTTGTTCGCTCCCGCACCACTCCGCTCCGGTTTCGGCGGCGATCATTTGACAACTCCGTCTCCCGGTCCAATCCCCGGAGGGTCGCGTGCTCGGTCCGACCTCGGCGACTTCGCATGTGATGCGCGCGCCAAGCGTTCATGTCCCCGCCCTGAACCCCGCAAGCCCGCACGCTCTCGGATCTCGGACCCGGGGAGAGGACAGCTAATCTGATAGTGAGATGCGCTGTGGGTTGGGTCGCTTGTCAGATGTGGCCCTCGCCGAGCCGGCTCTACTCCTCCGCCGGTCCACTTCTCCGCGTCCTTCAGGGCTCGCCAGTTTACACTCCCGGCCGACCGACTAGGCAGGAGACTGGTACCAGATGTATCACCGAGCATACACGAGCATGGATGACGTTGGGAGCATGTCCACATGTGAAGGGTGCTGGTCTTGGCGACGCCACCTGTCGAGACGGATATGTGTTCGCCCTCCGGCCTCCGGCCGGCTTTGCCGCATCTCTCCGATCCCCGTCAACCCACTTCCCGATGAACGCGATGACTGTGGATCGCTCCAGTCATGGTGGGATCCACTGGTAGTGACTACCGATAGTGCCAGTGGTGGGGATGGCCTCTTCTCTCCGGCACGGCGTTGTGGCTGCACTGCCTAAGAGGAAACCCCTCCCCAACTGGAGATGAGCGATCATGAAACCGCACAGAGAGTCGCCGACTGTTACCCCACCACACATTCCGCTTCGATACAGCTCCTCACCATCATCCCAGTCAACAGAGCAGTCGTGCACACATGCTGACGTTGTGCCGTACTTCCGGAAGCGACAAGGCACCATACATTCCTTCCTGTCGCGATGGCTAGGAAGTCGTGATGACCACGGCGGCGCTCCTCTCACTCTGGGAGAATGATTCGGACAAGGGAGTGCTCCAGCACATCTGGAGTGACACAAGTACTCCCAAGCCTTGCCCTTCACTGACGTCAAGTCACTTCGCCCTCCTACCTCTACGCTTGGGCACGGAGTTGCTAAGCATTAGCCACGTGACAGAACTCCTGGCTGGTCGTGCCTGGACATGATCTGCACGGCACGGTGATGCCCCAGTTGTGGCATCCAGCAGCCTTCATGATCACATACATGCTCACACGACAGGAGACACGCGCTTGATGCGGCTCATTCTACCCTTTGGCGCTCCGTAGCCTCTGCCTGAGACCACTCAGCCTCGGCTCGATACGAACACTGGAGGGGAGAAGCAGCGGTTAGCGGCGGATCTTGGCCGGGCCCTGAGTCTCACATGGCCCCATGCGTCACCATCTTTCACCAGAGGTCCTCCCCACTCCCAGACCACCTCTCACTCCATTTCCAATCCTGCCTCGCCACATTGTCTCGTCTGGAGGCTATTGACCCACCCTTGGAGGGCACCATGGTGTAGTTCAAGCGCGTTTGCTTACCTCATGGTGTGGTGTCGTTAGCAGTGCGATCATCATCTGTGCCGCGCAATGTTGAAGTCTGGCAACTGGAACGGTATGAGTGAGGTACGACCCTGGCTCGGGACTGGAGTAGAGGCCAGGTTCGGCGGCTCGGCGGACAGAAATAAACAAATCGTCGATCCAAGCACACCATCGCCATTGCTCACAATTTGGCGCTCCACAGTGCTGTAACAGTCAGCAGTCGCCGTCGGGCTGGCAGCAGGCAGGCGGCTTATAGGCATGGCCTCTTGACACCTCGTCGTTTTACTCACAACTGACCGCCCACTACACGATGGACCCCGCACAGGCCCCAACAGAGAAGCACCTATCGCTGGACTCGGAGGAGAAGGGGGTGCCCGCCGTGCACGCCGAAGAGGCGGCGCACTTTGCGCGCTCGGACAACCTCCACCGAAGTCTCAGCGCCCGGCAGGTTCAAATGGTGGGTTTGAGTCTAGCACTGCTGACGGGCAAGATTGCTATCGGAGGCACGATTGGCACGGGGCTGTTCCTCGGCACGGGCAAGAGTCTCGCGACTGGCGGACCGGCAAGTATGCTCATAGCATACGCTATCGTCGGTGGGATTGTCTTTGTGACGATGCTCTGCCTGGGAGAGATGGCTGCGTTCATCCCCGTTGCTGGGTCCTTCTGCACGTTTGTCGGGCGCTTCGTCGACGACGCATATGGCTTCGCCGTGGGTCAAGGTGCTGCAACACACGCTTATCAGATCTCAGCTTACATGGAACTACTGGTTCAACGATGCTGTGTCGACCGCGTCCGACCTCGTCGCGCTGCAACTCATCCTCGAATACTGGACAGACAACTTCCCGGGCTGGGCGCTGAGTCTGATCTTCTGGTTTGTGCTCCTGGGCCTCAACCTGCTAGCTGTTAAGGTCTACGGCGAGGTCGAGTACTGGCTCAGCTTGCTCAAGGTCATTACGATCATCGTCTTCATTTTCATGGGGATTGCGGTCAACTGCGGCGGTAACACCGAGCACCGCTACATCGGTGGCAGCGTCTTCAACAAGGGCGAGGCACCCTTTGTCGGTGGCATTGGCGGGTTCGCCTCTGTCTTCGTCACCGCGTCGTTCGCGTACGGCGGCACCGAGAGCATTGCCATCACGGCTGGCGAGACGAAGAACCCGACCAAGAACATGCCCCGCGTCGTCAAGAACGTCTTCTGGCGCATCCTTCTCTTCTAGTGCGTCCGTGCCGCCGCCCCTTCCTGACCTCAGCATCCTCTCCATCCTCCTCATCGGCCTGAACGTGCCATACGACTACCCGAACCTCAACACGAAGAACTCTGCGACCTCGCCGTTCACGATCGTGTTCCAAATGACTGGCGCCAAGGCGGCTGGCAGTGTGATCAACGCAGTCATCCTGACCTCGGTACTCTCCGCCGGTAACCACGCGCTCTTTGCTGGCGCACGCCTGCTGTACACCCTGGGCAGCGAGGGCCACGCGCCGCGGTTCTTTGCACGGCTGAATGGACAACGCGTTCCGTGGATCGCGACGATTGCGACCGCCCTTGTGGCCGGCCTGTGCTTTGGCAGCTCGTTCATCGGGGCCGGGCAGCTCTGGAGCTGGCTCCAGAACCTCGTGGGCGTGAGCAACCAGCTGAGCTGGATCAGCATCGGCATTGCGAGCATCCGCTTCCGCCGCGCGCTCGACCGGCAGGGCAAGACCCACCTCCTCCCCTTCAAGAACTGGACGTACCCTTTCGGCCCGTGGATCAGCGTCATCCTCGGCTCGGTCCTCGTCCTTGTGCAAGGCTGGAGCTGCTTCAGTCCAAAGTTCAACGCCGTCGACTTTGTCAGCTTCTACATCGAGCTGCCCATCATGCTGATCATGTTCGTCGCATGGAAGGTAATCAAGCGCACCCGCTTTGTGTGTCTCGACGAGATGGACCTCGTCACCGACGTGTACACGGCCGACGACGAGGAGCCCGTTAAACCTGGCATCAAAGGGCGGCTGCAGAGGTGGTTCGCGTGGGTGCTGTAAGCTGTAGCATAGGAAGACTAGTGTACAATGTATCTATTCCGGACGGAACACGAAGCCGGGGAACGTGGGGTCGGTGTTGTCGAGGTAGAACTCGCTGCGGCCCATGAGGTGCGCCATGCCAGTGATCCGGGGGATGCAGGCCGGAAACTTGGTGGGGCTGGACACTTCAGAGTCCACCGACGCGACGAAGAGTGTGTTGATAATCGACGCGTGGTGCAGGTGCCCCTTGCCCACGCCGAGCTTGCCCTGCGCGAACAGCATGGCGGCACGCGCGGCAGTACCTGAGCCGCACGGCGACCGGTCAACCGCGCCCTCGGCGTAGACCACGACGTTGCGCTGGTGGAGATCACCGCCCTCCTCCGCGAGAGGCTCGTAAAAGCACACACCGTAGAGGTAGTCGTGTCCATGCTCTGCGGCCGTTGCCTTGAGCGCGGCCTTGATCTCCCGGCCCAAGGCGACGAACTCGTCGTGCACACTGGGCTTGACATTGACGCCGAGCGCCGCGACATCGACGTACCCGTACAGCGCGCCACCATACGACAGGTCCGCGACGACGTCGATGCCCCGGCTCTTGACGGGTACCTTGAGACCCGTGGCCACGAGGTAGGACGGCACGTTGATGAAGTCGGCGCTCACGGGCTTGCCACCCTCGGTGCGGACGGCGGCAACGACACGCCCGGACGGCACGTCGATCACGACGTCCGTGACACCGTCTGCCTGCTTGGGCTTGACACGGCCCGTCGCAATTGCCCAGCAACCGAGCGCAATGGTGCCGTGGCCGCACGCCGTGGAGAATCCGTCCTTGTGCCAGAAGAGGACGCCGAACGCCGCACCCTCATCGTTGGGTGGGACAATGAAGCCGCCGTACATGTCGGCGTGTCCGCGGGGCTCGAGGCACAGTGTGCGCCGCAGCACGTCGACGGGATGGTTTGGCGTGGCCATGATGTTGAGCCGGCGCTCCATGACGGTCGAGCCCCATGTGTTGCACTGCTCCGGCAGCTCCGAGACGATGCGGAACGGCTCGCCGGCAGTGTGCCAGTCGTCGCTGCGGACCCAAACGGGCTTGGGGAACGCCGCGGCGGCAGAGGAGCACGCTGTTGCAGTCATGGTGGAGTCTAGACGGAACAGCGTTCTCCCGGTCCTCCTGGCGCTTTTGAACCTTCTGGATGTGTGAGATATCGGGGGATTCATGCCCACTTCGGCATTCTCAGGCAACCACAAACTCGGCCCAACGGCGACTCCGAGCCAATCAAACCGAACCTTGTCATCACCAAGTGGTCGCCCAGGCAGGCGTCATGTGTCCTCTGAGGGAGACGAGTCATGCAGTGGGCGTTGAGCTTTATAAGCGGAGAGACGAGTCATTGTAGACCCAGCGCCTAGAGTGACATGTTCTGTTTCCCGAGGATGACATCCCGGGGATAAGATTGGGACACTCATAAGCCGAGTGGTCGGCATTCAGGAACAGGCGGTTAGACTGACGCCTCGTACTATTACCTTCAGACACTACTGCATGCCACTTCCGTCTACACTAGCAGCCCCTTCTCGCGCATCTCCTGCACACCCGACTTCGGCCCGCCCTTTGTGCCCAGCTGCGCGTCGAGGAAGCGGTCTGTGTGGCCCTCCGCGTCGTGGTTGTACAGCCAGAGCTGCGTGGTTGGGTCGCTCCATTGGTTGGTGCTCCGGACGTAGTGCTCGCCCGTGAGGGTGGCTGCCATGCCCGCGTCGCGCGCAACCTGGTCCTCGCCGTCGGGGTCTGGTGTAAGCCATTGTCTTTATACACACGTCCGGCCATCGGCCGCCCCGTCTGCCACTCACAATGCCAGATGCGCCCGTTAAGAGCGCTGCGCGCCTGCACCTCGTACGCACGGTCCATGCGAATGTCGGCGAACAGCTCGGTGAGGTTGGGCAGGTCCTTGGGGCCGCCTGCCCGTGCGAGGACGCGCCCGAGTGCGGCTGCATCCTCCATCGCCATCGCCGCCCCTTGGGACATGTATGGCAGCTTCTGTCAGGTGGGCTCCATATCATCGTCACTCACCATCGCGTGGCACGCGTCACCGAGGATCACATATGTCCCCTTCGGATGCACCCAGCTCTCGAGACGCTCGTAGCCCATGAGCTTCCACTTGTTGGTCTTGTCGATCAGGCCGATGATCTTGGTGAGCCTGCGGTTAGTTAGTTTGCCCGAAGTATTCACTCACTTGGGGTCCCAGCCCTCGTAATTCTTGCGCATCTCGCTGATGAGCTGCTCCTGCGTCGCAGCTGGGTCGATGGGGCCCTCGTGCGGGTGGCTCAGCACCATATTGAACGTCTTGCCCCCGCTGATGGGGTAGCTCATGACGTGACGTTCGTGGCCGACCCAGAGATGAAGGTCCGGCTTCTCGACGAGCGCGCGGAGCTCGGGGTCGGCAAGCAGCTCGTCCATGGGTACCGTGGAGCGGTAGGCGCAGAACTGAGTCTCCTTGGGCCCGGGGTCGTTGCCGTTCAGGAAGAAGCGGCGGGTGACACTCTTCAGGCCGTCGCAGCCAAGGATGATGTCGCCCTGCACGACGCGTCCGTCCGTGGTCGTCACGGACGGGACATCAAAGTCGACGTTCTCGATGCGCGACTGCACCTCGATGGTCGCGCCCAGTGCGCTGGCGCGCTCCACGAGGACCCCGTGGAGGTGCGCGCGGTGAACGACCCAGTACGGCGCTCCAAAATCGGCAGCAAAGTGGGGAACGAGGTGTGTGACCCCAATGGCCTCGCCGGTCTGCCAGCGCCTAAACCAGATGTTGCCCGGCTCGACAGCTGACGCACGCAGCTCGTCGTACAGGCCCCAGCTGCGGAGAAGACGCGTCACGTTCGGAGTGAGCTGAATGCCAGCGCCAACCTGGGGTTAGCAACACCAAAGAATGAGATTAACCTCGCCGAGCTGGGCCGCCTGCTCGAGCACGGTGACCTTGTGCCCCGCGAGCGAGCATGAGATGGCCGCCGATAGGCCACCGAGGCCAGCACCAACGACGATGATGCGGAGAGGAGTGCCACCGCTGCTGCCGCTGTTGTGTCCGTTCGAGGGCTGGATAGTCATGTTGGGTGGGAGGGCGGAGGATGAGGCAACAACAGCCAACGATGTTGGGTTCTTAACACATTGCATCAGGCGTTACGGGGATGGTACAGTGCCCCCGCTTGAGTGACCGCGCCGCGTGTTCGGCAAGTGGCGCTATCGAGTGCCTGTGGGCGGCGTGTGCGGCGTTCTCCTCAAGTGTCACGTAATGCAGGTGCTGCACATGCTCCCCGCCGGGACGTTCGGCTAGCGTGGTCCTTTGGCAGTGTTGACAGACGATCGGGGGAGTGAGGGGGAGTGGAGTGAGGGGATGAGGTGAGAGCATCAGAGGAGGGTGAGTGAGTGGCTTCCGATCTATCCGCGGAGTGGGCAGACGAATCGATCCGCCCCCGCGAATCGTTCCTTACCCGGGCAGATCATGTGGCAGTCACCGCACTCTCTCATTGTCCACCTCTTCTCACCCTCCTCGACACTCCCCACACTCGCTGCGGCGTTCATCCTCACAGCGGAACGCTGCTTCTGTTATCCAGCCAACATGTCGCGCGTCTTTGCAAAGTTCGCCATTCCTCAACCTCGCCCCAGCAACGCCATAAGAACAGCCGGTGAAGCTTGACCAAGGGCCTCCGTCCCACGCACTCCCTCTCCCGCCACCACCGCGATCCAACCCAACTGCAACACCAACATGACCATCAACGGCTCCTCCGCCTCCGTGCCAACCCCGGGCCCTCTAGCCCCGCCTCCGCCGTACGAGATTGAGATCGCCAACGACACCCAGGAGCAGCTCATCAACGACATCAAATCCGAGAATATCGAGCCGCTGTGGCCCAAGATGGGGCGGCTGAACCCACCAACGCCCGAGCCCAAGGCGGTCGCACACAAGTTCGAGTATGCCAAGCTCCGCCCGCACCTCATCCGCGCCGGCAAGCTGGTCACCGAGAAGCAGGCGGAACGTCGTGTGCTCATGCTCATCAACCCCTCCATGGGTGAGTCCTCGTCGTGCGAGGAGAGCTAAATTGCAGAGGCACCTCACACCACGGACACTCTATACGCAGGTCTTCAGCTTGTCATGCCTGGTGAGACGGCGCCCGCCCACCGGCACACGGCGTTTGCGTGCCGCTTCATCATCGAGGGCAACGGCGGCTTCACGGCGGTGCACGGCAGGCGCATCAAGATGCACCGCGGCGATTTCATCCTCACGCCGACATGGTGCTACCACGACCACGGGAACGAGTCGGAGGCTTCGCCCATGATCTGGCTCGATGGCCTCGACCTGCCGCAGTTCCAGCACTTCCCAGTGCACTTTGTTCAGCACTACGAGCAGCCGCGCTACCCGGCTCTCGACGCGTCAACGTCGCCGATCGTGTTCCCGTGGGTGGGCATGCAGGCTGCCCTCGACGCAAAGGAGGGCGCGCACGCTACCGTGCGCTACACGTCCAAGCAACCTGGGGAGGATGGGCAGGAGGTGTCCAAGATCATCGGCGCCCAGTGCGAGCGCCTCGAGGCTGGCGCCACTACCGAGCCTATCCGCGAGACGACGAGCGCCGTGTACCATGTCATCGACGGCAGCGGGCGCTCCACCGTCGGGGACAAGGTCATCGAGTGGGTCAAGGGCGACACTTTCACCGTGCCATCCTGGCAAAAGTACAGCCACACGGCCGACGAGAAGACGTACCTCTACCGCTTCGATGACCGGCCCATGATCACCTCGCTGGGCTTCTACCGCAACGAGACAGAGGACTTTTACAACCAGCTCTAAGTAGTTTGAGATACAGTACTAGTGAAGGAATGCAGCAGCAACGTGACGTTTGGCATGCAGCTTGGACACTGGTGAAGGACCATGCGCCGCTTGCGTCGACGGGTACTACTTGGTGGTGCGAACGGTGTTGGTCAGGGAGCCATGAGCCGAGGTTCATCTTGTCGGCGTCGTGTATGCGGGGGCGCGTTCAATCCAGCACCCCCACGCTCAGATGAACTCGTGTGCATGGTTGGTCTGGAAACGACTGATAGCAGTAGTACTGTGATGTCTCGGAAGGCGAGCCGGATAACGGGTACGAGCCGAAGGACATGCCGACCATACTGCGGGATTCAAGCAATCAGAGAGGTAGGGAGCGAGGGAGGTGGGTGTTAAGGCATGTGTAGAGCAGTGGGCTGGGGGGAAGCGGCGACTTGGAGCAAACGGGCAAGTCGGTCATGAGCGATGACCAGATGTCCTGTCATTGGGCAGCACTGACCCGCATGGCTCCCCCTTCGCTCTCCCCCACCTGAGTCTACCCGCGGGGCCCTCCACTGACCCAGCGGGAACACCAGGTCTGCCGAAGTTCCGGAGTTGGACACGCAAGTCGGGAGGACTGGCCCAGGCCAAGTCGATCTGCAGCTGATGAAACGGTGTGGGGCGTGAGAGCGTGTGAGGGCGCGGATGGGAAGACAAGAAACCCGGAGAGGGCGGATGGATGGTCGTAAATGAGATCAAGAGAGGGGAACGACTTGGCTGTTGTCATTCTCTGTTCCGTCACATCCCCTATCTTTCACACCATCCACACCATCCACACCATCCACACCATCCACACCATCCACCTCGTCGCTGTCTCTCACGCCAACACATGCCTCCTCCTCCCCCTCATCAGCCTCCAAGCGGGGGCACCAGTAGCGCCCCAGATGGTCCAGTCAAGAAGCGCAAGCGCACTGCCCAGGCCTGTGGGCAATGTCGCACAAAGAAGACCAAGGTCAGTCCCATTCCCTCTCCACTCACACCCTCAGCAGGCAGTCACCACCGTGAGCCAGTCTGACACCAGTGTGATGGCATACACCCAGCATGCACACCATGCATCCAGTTAGGGTACGAGTGTTCATACCCGCTCGACTCGAGTGCGCCGCCCACCGGCTCGGTCGTCGTGAGCAAGGAGTGAGCCATCCCGAGCGCCGTTCAGATCCCCCACCACTGACATCAGCTATCTTGCCGCTCTCGAGCGGCGCTTGCATCGCCTCGAGGCCGGGCCAGAGCGCTCCTCGTCAGCCAATGCGACTTACATGTCGCCACCCAGCCACGTCCGGCATGGGAGCACACCGCGGACATCGAGCTCTATCGACGAGACTCAGCGGCGCAACTACAGCAGTGGAGGCGTACAGCCCAGAGACTACTCAGGGCCCGACGGGGACGACTATGCCGCCCCCGGACCGAGCCCCAGCGCGTACAAGCCATTCGGAGCGACCAAGCGCACGGCTTTGAGCGAGGGCTCGACCAGCTTCACGGGCAGCGCCTTCCAGATGCACGCTGCACTCGCCCGCCCCGAGCCTGCGACGGCCACGGTGCTCTCGCCCAGCAACACGGCTGACGGGCCTGCAATCGACGGCATGGGGCTGCTTCTTGCACCCGAGCGTACCCCACGCAACCCCGAGCCGGGCGGACTGGCATGGGGGGCGTCCCCCGAAGGGGAGGTGTTTGGCGATCTCTCTGGCATCTCATTTCACCGCCTTCTCCTGGACACGTTACTCCCAGGATATGGCTGTATGGGCCCCGTGAACGACATGGCCGTGGCCAATACGGACCACGAGCACGGCGCCGAAGGTGGCTTCCTCGGCGTGCCGCCTCTTCCCGATATGTTCTTCATCCGCCCAGAGGACCTGCCTCCACGAGCACAAGCGCGTGTCATGGTCGACTACTTTGAGAGCCACACGTGGCAGCTCTACCCCCTCGTTGACTGCGCCAGCCTCAAGGCGACGTACGAGGAGCTGCAGGACAACGCTACCGAGTACGCGCGCCACACACTTGCCGACAAGCCGGGGCATAAGCCGGACCCCCTCCGCACGCCGCGAAATCAACCCATCATCGCGCTGTACTTTGTCGTGTTCGCACTCGTCCAGTCCATTTCCGAAACTTCTTTCACTCGCATAGACGGTAAGCCGACCAGCGCTGTTTACCTGACCCCAGTGCACCGGCTGGCGCTTAGAATGCTGCGCAAGCATCTCGACTGGCCGCACAGCACACTCAAGGTCCAGGTGCTCCTGATTGCTGCGCTGCTCATGCAGGGCATCGACAGGCCGGGCACCAGCTGGGATCTGCTTGGCTGTGAGTACTAGCTTGTGGCTCAGGCGGTGCTGGGACTGACAGACAGACGCCATTCGCTCGGCATACGCAGTTGGACTCCGTGTGTTCGCACCCTCTCTCAACGCTAATGATAGACGACAAGGACCAGAACCAGCGGTTCCCACGCGTCGAGCGCGAGATGCGGTCTCGGGTGTGGTGGGCGTGCTACACGTTTGACCGGTGAGTGAACACTTGCATTCACAACTCACACTAGCCTTCTCACCGTCTCCATCGGCCGGCCGTCTGTGATCAGCTTTGACGCCTTCTCCACGCCGCTTCCCTCACCACTACCAGGCGAGCAGGCGATGCCCGTGCGCTTCATGAGCGACTCTATGTGAGCAATGTCCAAGGAACATGCGGCTAACATAAGACGGTTGTACCGCGGCCTCTCGGACGTCATCTCCAATCCGCCAATATCGTTCCGCAACGCGTCACCCGAGTTTGTGGCTTCTGTCACCGCGCAGCTGTACCACCTGGAGAAGGAGTACGCGGCTTGGAGCGAGGCCGTCACGCCAGAGCTCAACTTCGCTCACCATCCCCCGACTTCGGCACTCTCGACTGTTCTTGCTCTCCGCGGGCTGACACTCCGCCTCCTGCTGCACCGGCGCGTGATGCTTGCCGCCATCCGAGAGCACATTGGGCAGCGTTCGCGCTGTGGGACACCCACTTCGGCGATGACGTCGGTGCAGTACGTCGAGTCCCGACAGCGCCATCTCGCCTTTGGGATCAGTCTCGGCCTGGTCATCGAGACGGCCATCCAGACTGTGCAGATTCTCGAGGGCCGCACAGGTGAGCCGCTGGTGCTGTCTGCACCGTGGTACCTCCTTTTCTACTGTAAGTTCATCCGGGATGCGCGGTGCTGACTGCAGCGATGAACGCGTTCATGTCGCTCGTTGCGGCTTTCCTCCTCGACTTGACACAGTGGACGTGGTTCATCCGCACCCCTGCCGCGACCATGGTCCACGCCCTCCTTTCGGTGCACTCGACCGTGCGCCAGATCTACGACCGCTACAACCGCCCAAGCGCGCGCCAGGCCCTTCTGATCATCGAGCACATCCTCACCGCTCTTGGCCTCCCTGCCTCTGACCAGGGGCACCCTCCCCCTGCACCCGAGCCATCAACGGCTGATGGCATTGACGCCGTTGCGAGCATCATGGCGAGCTTCCAGGATCTCCCGCACCTCGACTTTGACGAGCTGTACAAGACGCTCGGGCTCGAGCTGGACCAGGCGGCGTTCTCCTAGACAGCAGGTTCTCCTAGACCGCAGGTTCTCATAGACCGCAGGTTGTGCGTGAAGGGATGCAATACTATCTAGCTGCTATGACGCAACAAGTCATGGGGGCGACCCACATGGCAGGCCTACTCTAGAAACTGTGCTTGGAAGTAGAGTGCAGTTGGATGCCTGACGGTGTCCATGGAACTCGACTTGCGGGGTACTCACTATTGGCAGTCACCAGTCTCGGCTCGGCAAAAGCCCCTCCTACTCTGCTTCAGATTGCCCTGTGGCGACCAACAGGCTACGCACAACTCGTGCAGGCGTTAGAGATAGCGGAAGAGCCGTGGCAGGTGTTCCGGGACATACCCGGTTGTCTGAGCCACCTGGCATGTCGGTGAATTCAAGCTGCATTGAACGCCGCAGCATGGTCCGGGGATAGCTCGGGCCTAATTCAGCCAGCCCGCTTCGCCTTGCCCACTCGCTTTCGCCTCATGTTGCAGCGGGGGTGCGCGCCGCGTGACGGGTTGGATGTGCATGGTGTGAGACTACATTAGAACCACACTGCAAGTGTACTCGGCAACTCTTGCTCAGCAACTCACTCTCACTCCCATTCACCATGACTGTCTCTCGCCCCGTCTGGAAGCGTCTCATCCGCTTTACCACCCCCAACTCCACCGCTGTGCTCTACGGGGAGCCCGTCGTTAACGACGGTGACGATGTTGGCCGCCTCGCCGATGCTGGGAGCCTTACTGCGCGCGTGGTCGAGCCCGGGCCGCAGGGAGTCCTGGGCGAGGGAACCAGAGTCAGCGACCGCACCGAGAGCGTTGGCAAGCTCCTCGCCCCCGTCGGGCCTGCCGACGTCACCGACTTCAAGTGTATCGGCCTGAACTACAAGAAGCACAGTGAGTTTGTCAGAGGTAGCCTGGAAGGAGGTGTACGGGCTGGGCGTGGGATATGCAAGAGTGGCGTGTTTCAAAGAAGAAGTGAAGCTAAATCCAGTCCTTGAGGCCGGGCGCTCCCTCCCCCCGTTCCCGTCACTGTTCATCAAACCTGGCACTGCTCACGGCGAGTACGGCCAGCCGGTTCCGATTCCTAAGTGTGCGCAGGAGGGCGAGGCCGACTACGAGGGTGAACTGTGCGTCGTCATTGGGCGCGACGCCAAGGACGTGAGCAAGGAGGACGCGCTCAGCTACGTTGCCGGGTACACGGCCGGAGACGACGTGAGCACACGCAAATGGCAACGGCTCAAGGAGCGCGCGGGTGGTGTGCCGCAGTGGTGCTTCTCCAAGGTGAGCTAGGCGATCATCTGTGGGAGTGGTGCTGACAAGCAGGGCTTTGACAACTTTGCCCCCCTAGGGCCTGTCCTCGTGTCGTCGGAGCTCATCCCCGACCCGGCAGCCCTGCACCTCAAGACCAGCGTCAACGGGGAGGTGCGGCAGGACGCACCTGTGGCCGACCTGGTGTTCGATGTGAGTTTGATTCTCCTTGGGGGGATCCGTACCTCTATCTTGCGACGGGGGTCCACCGGTGTGCAGGGGCGAGAACGCTGCGCCTGCTCAGATGCCGACCGCGCGTCTACACGCGGCCCGGCCAGCCGTCGCGCCTGGCAACCCTGCAGAAGTTTGCGACTAGCGGACGCAGAGGATGGCAGCCAGCAGGTATGCTTTGTGTGAGTCTAACTCCAGGTGCCCACCATCATCTCCTTCCTCTCGCAGGGCACTACCCTCCGCCGCGGCACGGTTATCATGAGCGGCACTCCCGGCGGCGTCGGTTGCGCCGGGCCTGAGGATAAGTGGAGGCCACTGAAGGATGGCGATGAGGTCGAGGTGTGGGTGGAGGCCGTGGGTACCCTGCGTCACAGCATCAAGTACGAGTAATGTGCCACGTACTACTCCTAAGCGCGGTCGCAGGTCGGCGAGAGGGAAGGAGGAGGCTGCACCAATGTGTTTCGTACTTGAATCGTCCGCCTGCATGAGTGACGTTCCGCGAGAGAATCTGGCTGGAAGGCCAAGAGGGCTTTGCCAGAAGATCGGATGACGGGCGTGGGCTTGAGTGGGGTCTGCACTGTTGCCCATCTCGCGTTTGTCCCACCATTGCGATGCTACTGCATACAGTGCATCGCTCCGATCATCAGCCGATCGGTTTGCTATTGCAATGACCATTCAGCAGCGACGCGCTTACCCCTTTCCCAGTAGGAGCGTCTTGCCTCCCGAGCTGCTACAGAGCCACTCACTTCAGCCACCAGGGTCTCCACCTGGGTGAGGGTTAAGTTGATAAGCGCGCGAAACTGATCGCAGCTCCGGCTGCCTGGTGCCTCCGACCCAAACCTTTCATGATCGACGCTCATTCCCCGCTTGCAGTGGTTGCGTGGAGGGAGTCAGCGCCCGGGGGCTTGAGGGAACATGGCACCTTCCCACCGATCCACTGAAGAGCATACCTGATGGACAGAAGAGGTAAGGTATGAGTGAGCTGAAATGCCTGACATGTCGGTCGGTGCAGCCAGAGTGAGAGGACGGCTTGTCTTGCTCCAGCTGCTCCTCGATCAATACGAGTATGGGACCGCCCCCAATGCATCCGGTGGCGTCTTTCCTAAGCTTAAAGAGGGTTGGTCACCGACATTGACACCGCAGTTCAAGGGCAAGGACAACGCCATGGTCAGCGCCTCATGCAATTCGGGGCCAGGGTCAGTGGCATGCACGAATCCGCGTTCCGAGTAGTCCACAAGTACCACGGACATGTGTGCATTCTGCAATTGTCCCGACCTACACGCGGACCTGATGGAACGCGACTGGGCCCAGCCGCCCAAGCCCCCGGGTACACATACACTCAGCCTTCCGGACAAACAGGACTGCGCTATACACGCCTGTGGAGTGTGTTCGGGACAATATGGCCTTGGGCTGAACTCTGTTTGAATGCGTCGGGTCATTGTTAGCTCTGTTCGACCCTTGCAGATCGCACCGCCTCGCAGCGCAACCCTCTTGAAGATCATATAGTACGCATCTCCGTGGGGCTCGCTGCTCCCCAGAAACTACTGCAGCTCTGGCGCGTCATTGGGTCCCGGTATGGCGCCCGCTGACCAGCCTGCAACCCGGCCAGGGCGCTACAGGACGACAGCAGCGTGCCGATCTAGGATCACACGCACCTAGTTACCTAGACGTCGTCAGGTATGCTGTCGCGTAGGGCCACCATGAAGGCTGCCGCGCTCCCCACCCGGAACGCAGCGAGAACTGGTGAACGCACAATGATCTGCAGGCCCGTGGCGGTGGCGCGGGCCCAGATGAGGCGGGAGAGTGCCGCGGTGGGATATGAAGTAGTAAAGTACACTTGCAGACAAGGTGGACAGCAGGTTTGATGAGCGCTACAGACGACTATAAAGGCTCTCCTGTCCGTGCAGCACAAGAACCTCACCAACAACTCACACCCTTACCATGGTTCCGGCCCTCACGCTTGTGGCCCTCGCCGTTCCTGCGCTCGCCATCGATAAGGCATTCCTCGGCTGCTTTAAGAACATTCCGCCAGGCGGTCCAGTGGCTACTGTCACCTCCGAGGCGGCCTGTGACGTGAGTTGAACATCCCTTGCTTTACTGATACCAGAATCTCTGCAAAGACTACCCCTACGAGTTCTACACCATCATCAAAGGTGGGGCGGCTCGCTGCCAGTGTGCAGACAAGCAGCCTAACGGCCTCGGCAACTGGCAGGACGCCGAGTCGGGCGATCAGTGCAAGACGGGCGACGCCCGCGGGTACCGCCGCAATCCTCCGTACACGCACACGGGAGAGTGCTTGGCCTCGCCGTGGTTCTACTCGGCTGCTTACTCGTCCTCTTCCGGCATGTTCGGCGGCTCCGGAGCCTACGCCGTTCAGACCAACCCCAAGCAGGCCGACACGACCGTCAAGTGCCTCGACACGTGTGAGGCCGCCGGGTTCGACTATGCTCTCTACAACGCCAAGCCCGGTAACCAGATGTACTGCGTCTGCGCGAACGGCTACCGCGGCAACGCTGGGGCGTGTACTGGGGATACCTATTACGTCTACGGTCGTGCAGGCCCCTTTCAACCCGCCACGTCGTCTACCAGGCCATACACTACCACCTCCTCTGCGACTGCGACTGGGACGGGGCAGCCCACTACCACTACCTCGCACTACACGCCGCCTGGGACAACCACAACGCCAACCGCTTCTGAGTCGGTCACCCAGAGCCGCGAGACCCACCTTTCAATCTCATACACCAGCACTCCTGTCACCGAGGCCCACAGCTCGACTCCTACCCCTGCCCCGACCCAGGAATCCCCCGTCTCCCCACCCGAGCATGTCCCAGTCCCAATCGCTCCCATACCCGCTGTTCCTTCGGCGCTCCGGAAGCGGCAGGGCATTGCACGGGCTCAGACTCCCTCCGAGTACCGCTGCATGAAGGGTCTCACTGTTTGTGCGATCTCGGGCACGAGCAACTGGGAGTGCATCGACCCCATGAACGACCTTGAGGCATGTGGCGGTTGTCCCTCCGGCGGCTTCGGCGATGGTGTAGCAGGCGTGAACTGCACTGCTCTCCCGGGCATTAAGGCCACAGGTGTAACCTGCAAGGCCGGACAATGTGTCATCACAGCCTGCCGCGCTGGTTACTCGCTGTTCGCAGGGCAGTGTGTTCGCAAGTAGAGCGCAGCGATGGACACTAGCACCTATAATATGACCTTGTAGCATACCTAGACTGTACCTTTAGTTGTATGCATAGCGATGTCTGCACACCCGTTCAAGGCGCCAGTGTGGAAGGCAGAAGCTCGCAGATGCCAACATCTCATCAAAGCGGTCACTGTTGGGAGACGGGCACGTGCGCGGCACGCATACCGACATGTTGCAAGCACCCCTCGGCGTCGGTCCATCGGACTGACACCTCGGAGGGAGACGGGCGATAGCCCTGCGTGGTCTGCATGCACGGAGCACCCGTAGAATAGCATATAAGACGAGCCAGACGCCGTCAGGTTGATGTACATCTTTCTCGCAGAATAGTATCACAACAGGTCACAAGCATTGTTGGGGGGACTGAACAAGGGAGCATCCTCTGACTCGGTGCGGTGGAGGCTGTCCACCTCGAGTTGTGAACCTGTCTCATCCCACTTTCCCACAATGCCGGCTCAAGCAGTATGCCAAACACCTGGCAATGTTTGACCTCAGCGTGGAGACCACGTTCTGCCGCTTTCAGAGTCTGCGGCCCCGCGCTTCCTCTTGCGGGCGGAATGGAGACGACTTTCGCGGCGGACGGTGTCGTGCTCAAACCCGTGGAGGAGGCTCGACCAGCCTGGCTTGGCGATGTCCTGCCGACAATACCACAGGACGGTTTTCGTCTGGCCAGCGTGGTCCATCCCAGCTTTGTTGGATGGACATGCGATGGGTGGGGGGCCCCTTCGCTCATACCGGGCGAGTCGGGAGACCGTCTGAGCACCACAGACCTCCTGGCCGTCCTGGCAGCCGGGCGAGCATTCCACGCGGCAACCCAACACCTGCCCCGCCCCTCAGCCTACGTGGACCCACGAACTGATCCTTGCGCCTACGCAGACGCCGCTGCATAGGGTCAGCGGCAGCTGGACGTCGTGTCACCACTGCAGTCTCTCGCTAAAGCACTGTCCAACTGACTTGCGCCACTCGGCGAGCCGCAGGTCATACACGGCGACCTCACGGGCAACGCCCTTCTCGGAGATGTTCCTGGTATCATTGATGTGTCGCCATACTTCCGTCCCACTGCGTACCGGGAAGGCATTGTCATGGCCGACGCACTCGCCTGGCATGGGAAGTCGCGGGACCTGCTGGAGCTGGCCGGCGTGAGTGTCCCTGCAACCGCGCGAGGCATCCTCTCCCACATCTACACGAGCAGGAACATGGCACAGGACGCACCCGAAGCGTAGGATCCCGACGAGGAGGCGGCAGTACACTCATGTCGCGGGGCAGATCGGCGTCGTTGTGGACTAGGATCCCGAGGCAGACAGTCGTAATGTATCCGCGCCAAGGCGCGCATCCTTTACACTGGCCGTTGCAGCCACTCTGGCATGAGCTATCGGGCGTGTGGCTCAGTTGGTAGAGCGTGTCATTAGCAAGCACACCGCCGCCGTCTGATGGCGACGACAGGCGCGAGACCTTGACAAGGTCTTTTGTTCGATTCCAAAATTGTTCAGCTCATCATTTTTCGGATGCACGCTTGCATGAGGGCCAGAGGCAGCTAGTGGCATTTCGTGAGGAGGTCGTAGATGTGGTGGCTGAGGGTGAGTTGTTCGCGTCATGACTGTGCTTGACCGCCGGCATTGTCTTCGGCAGGTTGACTCCCGGAGTCCAGCGCCGTCTTTCTTAGGCCCGCATTTCGTCGCCAAGGCATGAACAGTTATACCAAGTACGGGGGGCGAGTGGACGAGAACCTGGATGTAGAGGAGCTGTGGGCACCAGTCCCAGTGTGGACATGCTGTGGCCAGCTACTGGGCGGTGATCACGGTGATCTGACATCAAGCTGATCGCCGGCTCGCCCCGGATGAGTAGTTCGCCGCTCCCCGGTGGCGCTCGCTGTTTGTCCTCCACTCTTGCACCCCCGCTAAGCACCGCGTGTCAGGGACCTCAGGTGTCCTTGAGTGACAATGCGCACGCGCATAAGTGTCCATGGTGCTCTCATTCGAGTTCAAGGTGCTGGCGTTCAAGACGTTCGCGTTCAAGAGGTCCAACATGCGGGAGAGGCCCAACATAGTCGTCAAGAGGGTTAGGGGGGTTAGGGGTTAGGG
>JAMALN010000741.1:0-20458 GCA_023630115.1 Cutaneotrichosporon sp. PK4640 | reverse complement strand
AGACTAACGGCGCCGACCAGGTCGCCCCCGAGAGCATGACCTCGCGCGACTAGTGCGTCTCCCCTTTCCCTTCAGCTCTCGTCGCGATACTTGTGAGCTGACACCAGCTACGCGGACTCGTACGCGCACTTTGGCATCCACGAGGAGATGCTCAAGGACCAGGTCCGCACCATGTCGTACCGCAACTCGATCATCCAGAACAAGCACCTGTTCAAGGACAAGGTCGTTCTCGATGTCGGCTGCGGCACCGGTATCCTCTCCATGTTCGCTGCGTCCGCGGGCGCCAAGCTCGTCATCGGTGTGGACATGTCCAACATCCTTGACCAGGCGCAGAAGATTATCGACGCCAACGGCTTCCACGACAGTGCGTATGCTCTCCCCCTTACCATCCTCTCCTCTATTCCCCATCCACCCGCCTGGGCTTGCTCAGCACACCCCGCTAACACCCCAGAGATCGTGCTCATGAAGGGCAAGCTCGAGGACATCGAGCTCCCCGTCAAGGAGGTCGACATCATCATCTCGGAGTGGATGGGCTACTTCCTCCTCTACGAGTCGATGCTCGACACCGTCCTCCTCGCCCGTGACAAGTACCTCGCCCCCAACGGTCTCCTCTTCCCCGACACCGCCACCATCTACCTCGCCGCCATCGAGGACCAGGAGTACAAGGAGGAGAAGATCAACTTCTGGGACGACGTGTACGGCTTCGACTACAGCTGCATCAAGGACATTGCCCTCCGCGAGCCCCTCGTCGACTGCGTCGAGCTCAAGAGCGTCGTCTCGCAGCCCTGCGCCATCAAGCACATTGACATCCGCACCGTGACCAAGGAGGACCTCGCCTTCAAGGTGCCCTTCTCGCTCAAGGCGACCCGCAACGACTACGTGCACGCATTCCTCGGCTGGTTCGACATCCAGTTCTCTGCTTGCCACAAGCCCATCCAGTTCTCCACAGGGCCGCAGGCCAAGTACACGCACTGGAAGCAGACCGTGTTCTACACCCCGGAGACGCTGACTGTCTCGGTGAGTACCCCTGGCGTGTTTACATCGCTGCTCTGCTAACACGCACAGGAGGGCGACGTGATCAAGGGCCAGCTTACGTGCGCCCCCAACGCTCGCAACAACCGCGACCTGGACATTGAGATCGAGTACGAGGTGGAGGGCTCCGAGGCCGTCAAGGGCCAGATGACTTACAAGATGTGCGTACCCGTTTCCCCTCAACGCTGATCACTGACAGGTCTTAATCTATCCCGATACCGCTGCCGATGTTGCTCTCCTCCATTCCCTGCATTCCGCCCCGCCAACAGGTACTAGTGGCTGTCTGTCCCCTATCTCTTTAGACATGCATTGTACGATACCCCGAGCACCCATGAGAGGCAGGAGAGGTCCGGGAGGAAACGAGGCGTGCGGCTGAACCACCGCAGCCAGCTCTGTGTTCTATGTGTACATTCTAGAGTGCGTCTACAGGTCGGAGCGGTCGGAGCTCAAGTAGCCAGCCGCTTTCTGTTCCCCCACGCGTCATCGACGCGCGTCAGCTCCCCCTGCAGGCGCTTGACGCCGTTCTTGCGCTCGGCGCGCGCCTCCGTCCACCCGCTGGGGATCTCGACGCCGTCCATGTCCAACAGGCCCTTGAGCAGCAATTCGGAGAGGCGCGCATGCTCGCGCTGCAGCTGCTCAAAGCTCTGCGGCACTCTAGGCTTGTTGGTAGCTGAGGGCGACGCCTGGTGCACGAACGTCACGATGCTGGCCTCGAGCGGGTTGATGACGCCGTTGACGAGGTTGCGGATCCAGTCGACGAGGACCTGCTCGTTGTCCGTGTCCGGCTGCTTGTTCTTCTTCTTCACCACCTGCGGCGCCGGCGCTGGGGCGGGCGCCGAAGGGGCGGGGCCCTCCTTGCCGACCATGGAGAGGTTGGCGCCGTCCGTGATCCCGTAGGAGGAGAGGGTGAGGAGCGGGTCCTTGAGCACGGCGCCCTTGTACACGATCTTGAGCTGGTCCGGGGGGATGCCGGTCTGGTGGGAGAGCGTGCCGATCAGCTGGGAGAGGGGGGTCATGTCCGCGTTCGGGATGGGGATGTTGAAGCTGGTCAGTCAGCAGCGCTCGAGGGTCAAGGAGGGACATGGGCGGCTCCACGTGCGCAGTCACTGCTCTGTGTGGGGTGTGCGCAGCGCCCGAAACATTGGCGCCCAGCCGTTTGAGTCAACTCACCGCTCGCGCCCCCACTTGACGTGGACGGTGATCTGGCCGGACGCGTTCTCTGCCGCCGCGCGGCGGAAGGGGTTGGTGAAAGGGCCCATGGGTGTGCGACCAAGGAATGGGAGGGCTGGGGTTAGCTAGCAGCACCGGATCCAGCTTCGTGGCGTGACGGAACACGCACTGATGAAGTCGGTTGCGGACGGCAGGATGGGCAAGTGGAAGAGTTGGAGACGGAGAGATGGAGAGGTGGGTCGCTGAGCGCTCCGTTCGGTCATGCGGAGTGGAGGCGGGAGCAAAACGTGGCTTGGCGGAGGTCCGGTGGAGGGCTGTGGTGGAGGCTCTCCACCCATCTAGTGCCATCCACCACTGACTCGGCGCGAATAATCAATGCAGATGGATACATGTGTCTACTTCTAGAGCTCCTCGTGCTTCGGGGCCTCCTTGCTCTCCTTTGCCTCCTTCTCCTCGGGCTTCTCCTGGCTCGCGCTCGGCTTGACGGGCTTGATCTTGGGTGCGCGTGGCGGCCTGCGCGACGTGAGGCGAAGGACAGCGGCCTGGATCTTCTGCCCCCGCTCGTCGAGGTCCTTGACGAAGATGACGGGGTCGGAAGTCGGGTCCTCGTTGAGCTGCATCTGCTTCTCCATGAGCTCGTCGAGCCACTTGCCGCCCTCGAGAATCATGTCCTCGATCCCCTGGATCTCGGCGTCGGTGTAGCGCGGAGGCGCGACCGGCTGGTCGACGGGCGCCTTCTTGGCCTCCTCAGCAGCGGCGGTGACGTTCTCGCGCGCTTCGTCGACGAACGCGCGGCCCGCGTACAGCGCCGTACGGAAGTTGACGACAGCAGCCGGGCGCTTCTCGAACTCGTCAAAGCGCGTCACGATCGGCTGCTCGAGCGCCTCGATGGCCTCGCGCTTCCCGATCAGGGAGTGCACCGTCGCCTGCTCGGCGTGCTCGTGCAGCCACTCGAGCGTCTCATCCACGAGGTCCTTGATGCGCTTGCGCTCCGTCTTGGTGCTGAACGCGTGCAGGTTCTTGTGCTCCTCCTCGTCGCCCGACAGAAGGTTCTGCAGCTTGTAGAGGTAGCCCTCGAGCATGTTGCGCGCCTCCTCGCGCGCGCGCATCGCACCCTCGTACGAGGCAATCGCGCGCAGGCGCTGGTTTGCCTGCTGCTTCTGCTCCTTGGTAAGGTGAGAGGCGGCGAGGGGCTTCTCGCGGAACTTGAGGGCGACGCGGGGCTTCACAGCCTTCTTGGCGGGCTTCTCGGTGGCGTTGGTCTCCGCCTCGGGCTGCTCCGTGTCGGCCTCAGCCTCGACCTCGGCGTCGGTCGCCTCCTCCTTCTTGCCGCCGAACATGCCCTTGAGCGCACCGGCAACGCCACCAGAAGCGGGCTCGTCCTTGGAACCCGAGACCAGGGCAGCGTTGGCAACGCCGAGAACGCCTCTAGCGTCGAGTCTAACGGTGATGTTGACCGCGGGCTCGGAGCCAGTGAAGTTGGCGAGCGCGTCCTTGATGTCGGAGATCGAGAGCTGCGAGATGGGGGTGCCGTTCTGGGAGAAGGTGAGGTCGATCTCGTCCTCGGGCTTGAGGAGGAACGACTTGCGCTCACCGAGCGGCGTGCCAGCAGGGAAGATGACCTCGTCCCCCATCTTGATGTCGTAGATGCTGCGCTCGTGGATCTGGACCGACTTCATCTTGAACTGGCGGCTGAGAGATGCACCGTAGAACGCAGCGCCGAGGACAGCGCTCTCGTCTGCGTTCACGTTCTGGGCGATGAGCTCGTCACCGCCGAGGACCTCGTGGAGCTCGGCGCGGATAAAGGGAACACGCGTGTTGCCACCAAAGAGGATGACCGACGAAATGTTGCTGAGCTCGAGGCCGGCAGCGTCCAGGGCCTGCTTGATGGGCTTCATGAAGTCGGCCATCTTGCCCTCGAACTTGCCCTCGAGCGCCATTCTCGACACCTTGGAGCGGAAGTCAATGTCGTCGAACACGGACTCGATCGAGGTCATGCTCTCCTGGTTGGCACTGAGGATCTGCTTGACGCGGATAGCCTCCTTGTCGATCTTGGCAATGGCCTTCTTGTCGTTGATTATGTCCTTCCTGCCAGTCTTGGTGATGAAGTCGTCAATGAGAAGGTCGCGAAGCGCAAGGTCGAGGCTGATGCCGCCAACGTCCTCCCACCCAACACCGAGCGCCTCGACGTGGGTAGTGTTGATGAGCATCTTCGAGTTGGGCGTGGGCTTCCACGAGGTCTGGTAGAAGCCGAGGACGGTCGCCGATGTCGAGAGCGCGCCGGAGTCGAACACGAGGTGGTACTCCTTCTCACCCTCGCCAGTCTCGGGGTTGTAGTCCGGGAAGGTGCGGGTCATGGCGTAGTTGAGGCCGATCGCGGTGCCCTCGCCCATCATGGCCATGCACTGGATGCCCTGCAGCTCAAGCGCGTCACGGTACGCCCTGCGCTGCGCCTGGTTCCACGACGCAGGTACGGTCACAACAGCCTGGGTGACGGACTCGCCGGCGGCGGCGTCCGCCAGCGACTTGTAGTACGCGATCTGGTGGGCGAGGAGCGCGGTGGGCGTCCATGCCTCCTTCTCGTCGGGCTTGGGGGTGATGTGCTTGGGGATCTTGTCGTGGGAGAAGACGAGCGAGCCGCCCTCGGTAAGGACAGGGGGGTTGGGGAAGATGTCGAGGTTGGGCACCTCGGTCTGGCCGAGGACAGCCTTGATGTAGGGGAAGTGAGTGTTGGGGAATCTTGTGGCCTGAGGGTCAGATGAGATGGTCAGGGGGTTACTCACGGCGAGCTTGCCCTCGGTACCGACGACGCGGTCCTCGCGCTTCCAGCTCACGACACTGGGGATCTTGCGCTTGCTGTCACGGTCGAGGAGGATGTCGAAGGGGACGCCGGGCTTGACGAGGGAGAGTTTTGTAAAGTCTGCTCCATAGTCGATGGCAAGGATAGCGGCACTGACTGCTGGGAGGACCCAGGCGAGGAGGAGGAAGAGATTTCGAGGGAGGCGCATGTTGAGGGAGTGTTAGATGGACCGAGGTCCAAGAGAGATGAGATGTATTAAGAGGAAATCAGTCGAAGATGTTGGAAGGACAGAGTAACCGTGTTCCAGGACGTGGCGCCTCCACCTCCACCACTCCGTCTCCGCCGCGCCGCGTCAACTTCATCAGCCAAAACGTTGTCCTTGGCACGTCACCGTACGCCTCTGACGTGTCACCACCCCGTCCACCGAAATTTTGGTCCCGCGACAGGCCACGCGCCGATCACGCGGTGCGGAGAGGAGCGGGGAGGCGGCAGTGCCTGGGGGACCTGGGGGGTGGGGTTAAGACGCGTTCTGGAATGGGACTGTTGCGATTGCGCAATCTCACAATGTTCTCTGGCAACTCCATCTGGAGGAGCACACTACTGCTACGACGCGATCATGACAAAGATACATTCGTTTCTCTCTACTCACCACTACACCTCTACCTCTTCTTAAAGAGTCCCTCTCACCCACGCCAGCAGCCAACCCCACCCAAACCTACTCCACCATGTCCGCCGACGACGACCGTCTCACTCCCCAGTACACCCCCGAGCAGATCGACGAGATCAACAAGCAGCTCGAGGGCAAGACGCCCCAGGAGGTCCTCGTCTGGGCCATTGACAACATTGACGGCCTCTACCAGACCACTGCGTTCGGCCTGTGAGCTTGTTCTTTCCCACGAAGCTGACCTCAGTACCGGCCTGGCGGCGGTGGACATGCTCTCCAAGATCGGCATCGAGCGCGAGGTGACGCACCCCGTGCCCCTTATCTTCCTCGACACGCTCTACCACTTCGAGGAGACGACGCAGCTCGCCCAGACGGTCGTGGACACGTACCTCGCCGAGCTGCACGTCTACAAGCCGCCTGGGGTGTCGACGGCCGACGAGTTCGCGGCCAAGTACGGCGACCGGCTGTGGGAGACGGACGAGGCGAGCTACGACTACCTCGTCAAGGTCGAGCCGGCCGCCCGGGCGTACAAGGACCTCGGGGTGCGTGCCGTCATCACCGGGCGCAGGAGGAGCCAGGGCGCCGAGCGCGCGGGCCTCAAGGTGCTCGAGGTCGACGAGCGCGGCCTCCTCAAGGTCAACCCCCTCATCACCTGGTCGTTCAAGGAGGTCAAGGACTATGTTGACAAGGAGTGAGTTAGTTGGGCCGGAAGCGGCTGACAGCAGGGGCGTGCCATACAACCCGCTGCTGGACCAGGGGTACCGCTCGATCGGCGACGTGCACTCGACGCAGAAGCCGGACCCGAACGCCGGCGACTCGGGGGAGCGCTCCGGGCGGTGGCAGGGCAAGTCCAAGTCCGAGTGTGGGCTGCACTCGAACTACTGGGACATGAAGAAGAAGTTTGAGGAGAAGGCGGCGGCTGGCGGTCTTGCGCCTGCGCCGGTGGCTTAGATCGGCTGTAATTGTATCATTTGTAGGAGAGATAGACCTGCCAATTGGCATCATTTTGTGCATCTCCCGGTTCGCATCCTGGCGATAGCGTCTGCGTTGTTGAGGCGCAGATGGTGCATGAGCAATCGAAGACGAAGTGGGATGTGAGTGGCATTGATCGCAGTCGCGAGATCGGGGATTGGCCGAAATATGAGGACCAAAGTGGCCCAAACTGTTGCCACTCTACCTGGGCGCTGCTGGGCGTAGCCAACCTCCACTCTTCTTGGCCGGCTACCGTCATGCCGCACGTTCTTGAAACCCACCCACCACATCCTCTCCCCACTTGTTGACATCCCATCCACGCGTCTATCGCATCCCCCATCACTCTCCCCCCGCCATCACTCATACCTCATCTACACCTTAACTCATCTCCCATCCCCCATCACTTGTCGCCACCCGCGCCACCCGGCCTTATCGCACGCCCCGTCGACACGTTCGGCACCGAAGCCCCCGGCACCGACTCCGCCGACTCCGAGTAGCCCCAGGCTACTCACCCCCTCAGATCACACCGCGGACGCGTCTTCCACAAAGTCGCATCTGCGTGGTCTGAGTCTCCTCTGCGCATGCCCAACCTCCACGCCCACTACTACCATGGCAACGTCAAGGCGTTCCGCCAGGAGCTCGACGGCGCCGCGCCCTCTGCAAACGGGGCGCGGCAGAGCAGCTCGGGCGGACGCTCGTGGACGCTGAGCGGATTCGTGCCCAAGGCGGACCCCAACGAGCGCGATCCGCTCGGGAGAACGTACGAGTCCCCCCGAGAAGCTGAGCTGACGGCAGTGTGCTCCACCTCGCGGCGGGGAGCAACGCCCCACAGGCGTACCAGTTCTTCCAGATCCTCATGCGCAACCCCTCCCTCTCCGTCAACCTCCAGGACTACGAGTCGGGGTACACGGCCCTCCATCGCGCGCTTTACGTCGGCAACATCCGCGCCGCGCGCGACCTTCTTGCGCGCCCCGATACCGACGTGTCTGTCACCGACAACGAAGGCCTTACGGCCTTTGATCTCTTCAATGGAACGGTGGAGGGCACGAACCCTCCCGAAGGCGGTGGCGACGTCGTCGGCACCGACCTCTACGTGTGGGGCGTGAACCGTGAGTGGCGCCTTGGCCTCACTAACCGCAGGCAACTCGACATTGGGCCTCGGCGACGCGTCGGCGGACAAGGCGTTCCCCGATCGCGTCAACCTGCTCACGCAGCGGCAGGCGAGCGACCACCCCGACCCCGCCGAGAGATTCTTCCACATCGGCGTGCGCGACGTGCAGATGGCCAAGCTCCACACGGGGGTAGTCACCGCAGAGTCCCGCGGCAACCTCAGCCTGTGCGGCTTTGGGTCGGCGGGCCGCCTCGGCCAGAAGATCCACTCGCAGCTCCCACTTCTCCCACACCCCGACTTCCCGCACACGGTGGTTGCGCTCGCCCTTGGTCCCGACCACACCCTTGCGCTCACGAGCGGCGGCTATGTGCTAACGTGGGGCAGCAACCGGTACGCGCAGCTGGGGTATATTATCGAGGCGCCTGCCAACCCGTCGCCGTTCGCCAAGGACGACGAGCTCATTGTGCAGACGACGCCGAAGCGCATCGTCGGCGCGCTCAAGAAGGAGTGGGTGCGCGGTGTCGCCGCCGGGCGCATGAGCAGCGCGTGCTGGACCGCCGACGCTGTCTGGACATGGGGCACAAACCTCGGTCACCTGGGGTACGAGAAAGCTGCGAACCCGACGCAGATCAACCCGCGCAAGGTGACGGCCATTTCGCAGCCCGTCATCGACGTCGCACTCTCCGACTACGCGATGATCTGCCTCCTCGACTCGAACGAGGTCATGTGCTTCCACCACGACGCACACTTCAAGATCAACTTTAGCTCGCCCCAAAAGTCCCTCAAGGGCCCCAAGAACCCCGGGCACGTCAGCATGGACCCGACGATCGTCAAGGTCACCAGCTGCGGGCAGAACTTCGCAACACTATCAGCAAAGGGGGACGTGTGCACCTTCACCCTCCCCCACCCGTCGGAGGAGGCGAGCAAGGACGTGCGCGACCGCCACGTTATCGTCAAGCCACAGATCCTGTGGGCGTTGAGAAAGAGCTTCACGGCCGTCAAGGACATGGCGCTTGGCCCAGATGGCAGCGTGATCATCTGCACGAAGTCCGGGCACGTGTTCGTGCGGCAACGAACGAAGGGCGGCTCCGGTGCGCTCAAGTTCCGCCGCATCCCGTACCTCCAGCGGATCATCAAAGTCGCGGCGAACGAGACAGGCGGCTTTGCCGCGATCCGTGTGGACGCGCGCCCTTCGCACATCGCGTTGAAGGGCAAGACGTTGGAGGAGGACCTGTTCTCCCTCCAGCCGCACGTGCGGCGGTACGAGAGCCAGATGACCGCTGAGGACTTTGATCGGCCCATCGTGCGCCGCGACACGGACGAGGACGAGGACGAGAGCACCAACTCGGTGCATCACGATACGATGGTTGCGACGCAATTCTGCCACATCCTCAATAGGTGGCAAGGGCATAGCACGGATTCGCTGTTCGCATGGTCTGAGCCATTGCTCGGGAGCGATGTGTCGATCGCAGTGGGCGATTACACCATCCCTGCGCACAGCGTGGTGCTCTGCCTGCGCGCGGCGGCGTTCGCGAGGGTACTCTCGGGTCAGGACGTGGAGGGGCTACAGCTGCGCGCGGAGGACGGGCGGCCAGTCATCGAGATGGACGTCTGCCATCCGCTCGTGGCACTCCTGCTCCTGCAGTACCTTTACTCGGACGAGCTCGCCACCGTGTGGGATTCGCGCGTGGTGTACGCGCTCCAGACCAAGTTCCCCGACCTCTCCCTCCCAATCGCAGACATCAAGCGCGACCTCCGGCGCTTCGCAGACATCCTGGAACTCGCGCCGCTTAAGCCGGTGCTCGACCTCCAGTCAAAGACGGCGATCAGCACCAAGACGCTCCCCAGCGACCTCGCGACGTTCTTTGCGCAGTCGTCGACGCCGCCCTCGGAGGTGTGCGACGTCGTTGTGGTCCTAGCAGACCGCGAGGTGGCGGTCAACTCGGCGCTCCTCCGCGCCCGCTGCCCCTTCTTCGAGGCGATGTTTGCCGATCGCGACTGGACGCTACAGCGACGAGAGGCGGACGATGACGACAATGTCGTCGTGCACATGGAGCACCTGAGATGGCGGCCGATGAAGCTCGTCTTCCGCTTCATCCACGAGGGGAAGGAGGACGACCTCTTCGACTATCTGCACCAGGAGACGCTGGACGAGTTCCTCGACTTTGTCTTCGAGGTGCTCGCCGCCGCCACCGAGCTCCTGATGGACCGTCTCGTGCTGGTCTGCTCCCGCGTGATCGCGAAGCACTGCAACCCCTTCAATGCGGCCGCGCTCGCGGTCGAGGCGTCGTTCTACCGCGCGGTCGAGCTCCGCTCCAGCATCTTCGACTACATCTCGGCGTGCATGGAGACGATGCTCGAGAGTGGCCTCCTCGACGACATGGACGAGGACGTGCTCCGCGACCTCTCCAAGACCATTGGTGTCAAGCAGGGGGACAAGGCTGTCGTTCCGCGCTCCAACATCCTCGTCGACGAGCTGATGGTCAAACACCGCGAGTGGATCGCGGTGCAGGACATCCCAACGCCGCGCGTGCGCCAGGCGTACAAGTGGAAGCCGCGGTCGCCGCACCTCGAGGCGCGCCGTCCGTCCACGTCGCCCATGACCACGCCGGATCTCAAGCCCCTCACCCCCGCTGCGCCCGTCGACGAGATCTTCACAATGGACGAGGAGACCAGCGCGGGCACGACGCCTCGGCAGGCACCCTCGCCCAACCCCTCGACGGGGAGCGGGCGCCCAATGACGCCGCTCAGCCTCGGCGCGGGCTCGTCTTCTGGCAAGGCTGTGTGGAAGTCAAGAACTGTCGAGCAGGAGAAGGTGGACCTGCGGAGCATCATGGCGGAAGCCGCCGCGACCCGCACGCCAGCGCGCCCACCAGCCCCTGCCCCAGCCACAACGCCCAGGGCCAACGGTTCACCTTCGACCTCTGCGCTGAGCCGCCCATCCCCCTCAGCGACGGCAGGGGCCTGGCGCCCCGTCGAGGCGCGCCCGACCTCCCTCGCCGCCGTGCAGGCCTCCCAGGCTCCTCCCCCGCCCACGCGCGCAACTGGCTCGATGGCCGCCATCCCCGTCGGCCACGTAATCCAACCACAGCGCCTCGGCGCCACCCCGACCCGGCGACAGGGCGCGGCGTGGTCCACGCCCACGACGTACGCTGCGCCGACCATCTCCCCCGGCTCCCCGAGCCAGGCGTTCTCGCTCCTCGCGATCCAGCAGCAGGAGCGCGACGCGGCGGCGGCGGCCACGAAGAAGCCGGCCAAGAGCTTCGCGGAGATCCAGGCCGAGGAGAGTGCCGCGGCCGCGGAACGCGCCCGGGAGGAGGAGTTCCAGCGCTGGTGGGAGACGCAGCGGACCCCCGACAACGCGCGGGGCGGAAGCGAGCGCGGGCGCGGAAGGGGGCGCGGTGAGCGCCGTGTCGCTACCCGCGGGAAGGGCAAGGGGCGCGCTGCCGCCGGCGAGCAGGAGGAGGCGGGCCAGAGCAACGCCGGTGCGGGTGCCAACGGCCAGGCCCAGGCCCATCAGCCCCGAGAGCCCCGCGAGCCCCGCGAGCCGAGAAAAGGCAAGGGCCGCGGCGACGATGAGGGGCGCGGACGCCGCGAGCGCGAGAGCAACAAGGCGCCGCAGGAGGCGCGGATCGACGACAGTCCCACGCGAGATGGCGGGCGTGAGGGCGGCGGCCGGGGCGGCCGTGGGAGGGGACGCGGTCGTGGACGAGGCGGTGGCGGTGGTGGGAAGCGGGGCGGGCGGGGTGGAACGCCTGCCGACGGTGGCCATGGAGCTGGTCCAGGCCACGGAGCGCGCGCAGCGGCTCCGATCGCATCATAGTCTTGAGCATATGCATGGGTTCGTGTCAGCGTCCAGATGGAATTCCGGCTGCGATTTTGGGATTCTGGGATTCTGCCTTTCCATCCAGTACATCGCCTGAATCGGGGCAGTGGTGAGTCTGCAGCGTGAGAGACGCCCACGGTCAGTCAGAGGGTCGTAACTACACTTTGCATCTAGTATGCCGTATCTATCATCCTCGGCACAGCTCGCTGCGTGCTCTCATACGCCCGCAGTGTGCGTCTCCTCTCGCGCTCGCTCTGCTCGCTAGAGCGCACGCCCCATGAACCGGCGCTTCTGGAACGACATCCACCACTTGCTCGGCTGCGCGGGGCGCGGCCCCACCTGGCCCGTGGGGTTGCCGTCGGCGCCGATGACGGGCTCGGGCGCATACAGCCGGTCGACGAGGCGCGCCGCGAGCTCGGAACGCGCCTGCGTGAGGTACGAGCGCAGCTGTTCTGCGGGTTAGCAACATGTCCATAATCCCCATTGGCGCAGCGCCCCTTCCCATCCACTCGAGCAGCCCCTCCCATCCCCGCTCGCTGCTTCGCAGCTCGCACACTCACCAGCCTCCCCGCGGTTTCCCGGCGGGTGGTACATCGAGTTGAGGGGGAACCCGGGCTCGCCGGGGAGCGCAAAGTTGTCGACGGCGAGAGTGGCCAGCTTCTTCCCGGCCTCCTGGTATCCCGGGGAGGGGCGGCCCGCGCTCGGCGCGAGCTTGGCGATGCAGTCCGAGATGAAGAGGATGAGGTAGATGAGCGTGCGGTCGGCGGGGCCTGGAGTCAGCTTCGCCCATCAACTTCAGCTGGCGTCGATTCCGCCCCGTCGGAGCCGCTGCGGCAACACAGCATTGCGGCGCCCCTCAGAAGCGTGGGCATGCACCGCCGCGCCGCTCTGAGCGCCGCGCCCGCTCGCTGTGCTGTGCTCCGCTGCGGCTCGCTACTCGCCGCACGCACCCTTGATCTCAAAGTTGCGGAAGAGGCAGTTGGCGCGGAAGAGGTCGAGCGCCTCCTCGACAATGTCTGGCCGGCTGGGGTCGGGCGTGACCAGCGTGCTCCCCTTGACGTGCTGCCAGTTGATGGGCAGCACGGCCGTGTTGCCGATCTGCTGCACGGGGTCGTCGTTGAACGCGGAGTGGTAGGCCTGGCGTCAGCGCTGCGAGCAGCGGATGGGAGGGGGTGGCGAGGAGCGTGGGCAGGCCGGGGAGCAGGTGGTCTGCGGGGCATACGCCAGCCCCTCCGACCTAGGCCTCTGGGAACCGCCCACTCCCCCCAGCTCGGCGACTCACGGGCATGGTGGATGGCGTGGTGTCGACGTCTGTGATCGTGAGCTGGCGATGACGCTGCCGTGCCCCACGCTTGCTTATTCACCCACCCCCTTAAGGCTTGGGGCAATGTTGGACGCGACGCGTCCGATTTCTCTCATCCGCAATGTCGCTGCCTGCCGCGATCCCCAAGCCGCGCCCGCTCACGGCCATCGTCGCCGCGACGCTCGACAACGGCATCGGGCGCGAGGGCGGCCTGCCGTGGCGCCTGCCGGGCGAGATGAAGTATTTTGCGCGCGGTGAGTCGGCTCGCCCATCCTCTGTCCCCATCCTCTGTCCCCCCCCCCCTCCTCCCGGTCTGCACTGCAACCCGACGCCCCCATTCTGCTCGAACGCTGCTGACCCCAGTCACGACCGGCGAGCCCTCGGCGCAGGGCGGCAAGCGCAACGCCGTGCTCATGGGCCGGCGGACGTGGGACGGCATCCCGCAGAAGTTCCGCCCGCTGCGCGAGCGGCACAACCTCGTCATCTCGCGGTCGCCGGCGCAGGTGGACACGAACGCCAACCTCACGACGGCGCACGCGAGCTTCGAGGACGCGCTCGCGGCCGTGCCAGACAACACGCACCGCGTGTTCCTCATCGGCGGGGCGACGCTGTACAATGCCGCGCTGCCGAACAACGTCGACCGCGTGCTCCTCACGCGCGTGCTCGAGCGCCTGCCCTGCGACGTCTTCCTCGCGGACTTTACTACCCTCCCCGGGTGGCGGCTGGCCAGCCACGACGAGCTCAAGGCGTGGGTCGGGTGGGACGTGCCCGAGGGCGAGGTCGAGGAGAAGGGCATGAAGTACAGGTATGAGATGTGGGTCAAGGACATGTAGCAAGGATGTAATCTATAGCATTCAGTGGCTACTGATGGGGGTCTTAGGACCCGTTGTAGATCTGTTGTCAGCGTTGAACACATATGCCAAACGCGCGCGGCCCTTCGGGCCTTGCGCTCGTAGTACTCACGTTCCACGACCGGCGCCACTGCCAGCCTGGGTGGTCGTTTACGTTGCCGTGAATGCCGAGCGCGAGGTCCTTGAACCACCAGAAGTTGACGACGAGCGCGCCAGTCCAGAGCACGAACCAGCCGAGCCTAGCCTTCGGCGACCAGCGCGGCGAGGCGAAGAAGAGTAGGTCCAGAACCTGCCCCGCCATGAGGACAGCGAACCATAAGGTGGGGAGGTAGTGGTGCAGGTACGTGACACGGCCCATGATGAGGAAGGGAACTGGTGTGAGCTCGTAAAGTCCTGAGAACTCACTGAAGTGCAGGAACCAGCCGAAGAACGACACCTTGCACACGTAGAGGAAGTGGTCCCACTCTCCTGGCGCCCAGTCCTTGTAGTGGCGCTGCATGCGGAGGACGAACCAGCCCGCGATCAGCAGCAGGCCGGGGACGCACACGCTGCTCCACCACCACACGAGAGGCGTGCCGAGGAGGTAGAACTTGATCTGGTTGTCGCCCCAGCCGCACATGCGCAGGCCGAGGTGGAGGAACGGCCAGTCGCTCGGCTGCGAGGCGAGAATGTCCTCCTTGTCCGGGTCGGGGACGAGGGCGTTGTTCGACGTCCACATCGCGACGTTGAGGTGCGCAAAGTCGCGCCAGAACGGCGAGCGGTACATCTTGAGGTTGCCGGGCGGGAGCTTGTCGTTCCAGTGCGACTCGACGTTCCAGTACGTGTGTACGTCCTTGGGGTCGTTGGTCTTGATGCACGACACCTCGACCTGCTTGAAGCCCCACTGGGGGAGCACCGAGTTGGCCGCGCGGAGGTAGCACCCGAGGTTCTGGTGGCGGAAGCGCATGCGCGTGGTGAGGGCGTGGATACGCCCGTCCGTGGCATCCTTCTTCTTGCGCTGCGTGTCATCGACAACCTCGACAATCCAGTGGTCCTGCTCGTCGCCAATCGTCTGGTTGCCGTAGCCCGACACCTCCCAGTCCTCCTTGGTCACTGGAGCGGCGAGCGGGTGCGAGTGCAGCTGGCGGTTGGTCTGCGAGTGCACGAGACGGATGACGTCGCCATCCTTGAGGAAGCGGATGTCATCGGGGTTGGCCTCCTCGGCGCCCCAGGGAAGCGTCACAACCCAGTCGTTGTTGTTGTCCTTGTAGTGGTAGCAGGTGATCTGCTGCTGCATCGAGCCGATGGGGTACGTCTGGACGTGCGAGTGGAGGAGGCCGCCTCCGTAGCCAAAGTTCTTGAGCGTGAGGCGGGAACCGTACGCGACCTCGAGCGGCGACTGAGCAAAGTCGTTGCCCCTGAGCCCCGCCTGGAAGAGCGAGCTCATCTGCGCGTCGCCTGGCCCCGAACGGTTGAGGATGAGGAAGTGGATCTTGAAGCACGCAGCGTAGATGAAGAAGGGGAGCATGATGAGGCACACAATTCTAGCCGCCCAGTGCTTGGCGTACACGCGGACCGGCATCGAGAGGTCGCCAAACTTCTCCCACAGGTCCTCGATCGTGTACAGGCCGACGAGGGCGACGCCGAACAGGCCAACCCACTTGACGGAGAGCACGCAGCCGATCGACCAGCCAGTGAAGACGAGCCAGATCCACCAGTCCTCGGTGAACGACTGGTGGCGCTGGTTGTGGAACTTGACGAGGCCGAACACCGTGGTGAAGGTGAAGAAGAGGAGCATCGAGTCGAGGAGGATGAAGCGCGAGATGCAGAGCCACCCAATGTCGCAGAGGACGCACAGCGTTACCCAGTGGCGCGTGAAACGCGACCAGCCAAGCTCGCCGGCCGTCAGCCACGCGAGGGGGACGAGGGCGACGCCAAAGGACGCGAGTATGACGCGCATGGCGGTGTAGGGCACGCTGTCGGGGTACTCGACGCCGGACTTGAACTCGAAGCCACCGTTGTAGCCCGAGATGAGACCGGCGAATCCAACGAGCATCTTGCCCAGTGGCGGGTGCACGTCAAAGTAGAAGTCGCGGTTGATGTAGTGCGAGCCGAACTTGCCAAAGTGTGCTTCGTCCCACACGACAAAGTTGGCGGCGCCGATGCGCCAGAAGCGCGTGATCATGCTCAGCAATGTGTACACGCCGGTCCACACGAGCTCCTCGTTCTCCTGGTAGATGCCTTGCTGCGGGTTAGCATCGCCGTGGTGGTTGGTATTGGGGGTGAGGTGGAAGATGTGTGGTGGAGGTTCGACATGTGATGGGAACAAGGGATGTGGATGTAGGGGAGAGTGATCGCTCGCGATCGCCCGCCGGTCAACCCCAAGATATGTGGGAGCGGAATCCGGTATGCGCTCGCACGAAGCTCGCTGAGGCTTGCCAAGCTCTCAACACCGCTCCGCGCCCAATCCCGGGGACGACACTCGTGCGATGTGCACTGTGAGAACAAAGGCCAAAGGACGTTTGTCTCCCAGTCCGCTCCGTCACACTGCTCGCTTCGGATGCACTCGCAGCTAGCTGGAGCTCGCCGACTGCCTCGACCCTCCACCCGCAGCCGAGCAGTAATGCACAATAACACTCACCCAGCCATCAAGCCGTTGTCGTGGTGGCAGGCCGCGCCTCCCGCCGACACCCGGCCCAGCGCCGTGCCCCTTGTCCCACTTGCCCTGGCCGTCGTCGTTGAGCGGGGCCGTCTCGCCCGCGGCCTCGGCGAGGGTCTGCTCCTTCTCCTTGTCCATGGCGTAGAGAGGGAGGTCTGGTGCTGCGGCTCTGTCTCTTCCAGAGCCGTATCTGGAGGGAGGGACGCGTGTCTCCCAGGGCCTCGGGTCAGCGAGGTCGTCGTCGTCGTGGTAGTGGGTGCGCCGATGTGTGGTCGACCGCATGGGTTTTAAAAGAGTGTTGGGAAGAGTGTTGACGATTGAGTTGTCAACCGTCGTTGAGTGGTTGTGACTTTGTGAGTGGTGTAGTACGGTGTACGGTGACACGTCGCGGGGCACAGAGGGCGCAGAGGGGCGAGATGGACTCTCACTGCGCCTGGCGCCGCCCCCTTGCTGTTCCGCCTGCCACCTGCGTACGTAGCCAGGCACCACAGCCCATCACCCCCCCCCCTCCACCCCTGACCGCGGCGCGGTGCTGTGCCAGGGGATCAAGCATCATCAACGCGCTCTCCGACCACGTGCATAAGTGGGGGGATACCACCTCTCCCAACTCTCCCACGGCCACCTCCAGTCACTTCAGGCACGCTCGCGATCTGCCTCTCGTCTCCGAAAAGTCCATCTTGCTGCGACCTCGGACCTCGGACTCACCAACAACAATGCTCGCCCTCCGCCGCCTCCTCCCAGCAACCCGCTCCCTCCACTCCTCCGCAGTCGGTGCGTCCTCCCTCTAACTTGTGCTGACAGCAGCCTGGAAGGGCAAGGCGGCCGCGGCGGACGAGGACGCGGACATGGACGACCTCTTCGACGACTCGGTGGCCGAGCTCCCGACCGGCGGGGGCGACCGGTCCGCGCGCCGCGCCGACTTCATCGCGCGCATCATGAACCCCACGCACGGGCGGGAGGAGCACCGCGCCGGCAACCTGCGCAAGGTTGTGCAGCTGAGCGACACGCCCGAGGAGCTCGAGGAGCTCGGCCGCGTGATCCAACAATGGCGCGTTAACGGGTACGGCGTTAGCAAGCAGACGTCGACGGAGATTGTGGGGCGCTGCATCAACCTTGGTCGGGCGGACCTCGCCGAGAAGTACTACCGGAACCGGGCGGACTGTGAGTGTCGACGGGCGGTGGAGAGCGTTGCGGAGGAACCCTTCGGCGTGCGGTGGCCGGGCGAGCAATCTGGAGGAGTGGCTCCTGCGCGCGCGCAGCGCCAGGAGCCTTTCACTTGGAAGAGCAGGCAGACAAGCGGAGGGGACGTTGAAGGCCTACCGCCAGAGGAGGAGATAGCTGTTAGGCCACACAGCAGCTAACAACAGACGGGTTGAAGCACGTCCCCGGCACCATGGCCATCAAGCTCAAGAACAAGCTGGCCGAGGCGAAGGCGTCCGAGGCGTCCGCATAGAGGCACGTAGGCATGATCATGGTATAGCATCGCTCGAGCGTGGGGTCGGCGGAACTGATGCTTTGACGGCGGATGGTTCGCAGAGTTGGGCAGGGAGTTGGGTGCGATCAGGATGCCGGGGCAGCTGATGCAATGCAGAGCGGCAAGCAGCCACGCCTAGCGCTGCGGCGCTCCTCCGCTGCGAGCGCAGGGACATGCGTTCGAACTGGCGCGGGCACTCTCACTAGTCCGAGTGGGGAGACATGGAGAGTGGTCAGGCACTACCATCAACCACCTCCCATGACCGCCCGCACCTCCATCCTCCAACTCCCGGCCGTTCTCCGACGCTCCTGCTGCCTCCCCACACCTCCCTGCCGCTTCCAGTGCATCTCCTGCTGCGCTGGGCCAAAAGAGAAGCCTCGTGTGGGGCTCGAACCCACGACCGAATGATCAACCAGCTAAAGCTGCAATTAAGAGTCATTTAATCTACCGACTGATATAACGAGGCGTTGCACTCGATGATTTCTGCGGTTTCCGGGGTGCTTAAGGGCTGAGGTGGTGGGGCCGGGTGTCGCGGAGATGCTCCCGGAGCAGCGAGACGAGGAGCGCGAGTGGTGGAGCGTGGTTGCGGTTGGCGCGGAGGGTGTTGGGGGTTGAGCGTGGTGGAGGTGGAGGTGGCAAGTGCATGTTGCGGCCGGTTGCCGGTCCCGACTACGAAGGATGCCGAAATGGACACGGTGAGTACCCTCGGAGAGGGAAAGAGCTTGCTCGAGAGCGACGAGCAGAGCGTGGGGAGGACTGGTGGAGAAGCAGCGGGCAGGCTGTGGCTGGCGGATACTGACAGGCGGTGCTTGCAAGGGGCTGGGTCCTTTCCGATCTCTCAGTCTGGGCCTGCGGAGCTTGGCCCTCAGGTCAGGTCGTAGCCATGCTGGGGGCGTAGGCATGTTGTCATCACACGCAAGGCTCGGCGGGGGCGCCACACTGGGCCATGGTGCGAGGCTGGGCACATAAAAGGGTGGCGACAACGAGCGGGGGTTCCACCTGCCGCAGTGCTCTCCTCTTGGTCTCCGCTCCACCACCATCCCTCCGTACCTCCGTTGACCTCCATGCAGTCTATTCAGCTGTCAGATGACCTCTGAAGACCTCGTCCGCGATAGGCGTGCCACCAGACGGCTCAACCAGACGGGGCGGAAGGTCCCGTCGGGCACACTTGCACACTTGCAGCTGCCAGCGTCTCCGCTCCGCCCGCCTGCCCGGCGTTCCGGTGCGTCATCCAACGCCCTCCGTGTGCCCGACCCACACGCCCTCCCCCCACATTGCTGTAGCCAGCGGCAGGGATGACGCTTGCGCGGCCCTCCACGTCCTCGATCATGTGGGTTGCGGAGGGTGACAAGCCGCTGCTCTTCACGACGCTGGAGCCAGAGTTGCTCGCATGAAGCACACCCAGGATGCATCACCTGTCTGTGCTCCCATACAGCAGTTCCCACAAACCTGTTGGCCTCTGCCACCCCCCCGCTGCCCACAAAACAGAGCGCCGCGACGATGGGGATGATTGATCGCCAGATCGGCAGAACAGAGCCACAGAGTGGGGCAGGCGCGTTCCAGAAGTCTCGGCGCCGATCACCTGGCATGCCGAGCCGGGTCCGATCCCGGCGACCCTGCCCTATCTCAACCGAACGCGCACACGTAGCCCAAACCAACTATCAGCACGTCGTCGCATGCATCGTGGCACGTCGTGCACCGCCTCGCCTGCCTGCGACACAGAGATGGGCGGGGGAGGAAAATGGGATTGAGATGGGTGACGGGTATGGGAGCGAGCGCGCAGGCACGCACGCCCGTGCCCCTGTGCCAACTCCGTTCCTCTGCGACAAATGGCCGGTTCGGAACGCTCCATCTTCACCATCACCAAACGGCCATATCTCCACATGCATGCATGTTTCGCGCGCGAGATTCACAGCAGAGGCAGAGTACGACGAAGAGCGCGCGCTCCCGTCGTTAAGGAATGCATCCCCCGAGGTGGTTGATGCCGTCTCCGTCGGAGATCTGAGAACACCTCGCTTGCATCCTCGATCAACTGCGGGTGATGGCGAGCGCGGTGTAGGCGCGCGACCCCATGACGCGCCGCGGTGTGGGCAGAGGTGTGATCAGGTGTCCTGCTCGAGGAGGTGTTCTGTACCTTTGGGCGGGTAGAGAGTTGGCCGAGGTAGAAGATTGTGGCGGTACGACTGTATGTCTGCCTGGCACGCAATCTGCATTGTTCCAGTACCAGAGTCACCCCGCATCCCCGGATCTCCCGCGCCACGGCACGCCCACCCACGCCTACACCCACGCCCACGCATTCCCTTGATGCCTCTAGACGCACGGGCGGACCGGGGGGCGGGGGAACACGGTTGCTTCTCCCTCTGTTGGAGCCGAGAGCGACTCGGCTCGCCACTGCACAGTGGACCCGTCGACCTTGTCTGCACCAACAGCTCAGATCGGCACGCGCCTTCTTCCCCCCCCTCTTGCAGTCAACCTTCCCCCGCCACCTTCCCTCCCCCCAAATCGAGGGCTACCCAACACGTACGCCAAACGGTACCACCGTACGAGCGGAGGTTTGCAGACGCCGCCAGCTCGAATATACCCACGACCCGCAGACCAGTCCAGTCATCCCCCCCAT
>JAMALN010000740.1:0-19348 GCA_023630115.1 Cutaneotrichosporon sp. PK4640 | reverse complement strand
TGGGAACATGAACTGTTGGTTTGAGGAGGCCGCCATTGTGGCAGACATCCAACCAAAGTGGAGTGGTGGTGGAGGGGAGGGTGGAAGTGGCGAGTTGGGTGTCGAGGAGAGGGGTGTGTATGGTGAGAGAGGGAAGAAGCAAGGCGAGAGAGGATGCGGGGAGCGGACCAATTAGGAGGGCCTTGGATGAGGCTGAGGTGGTGGCCGTCGTGGTTGGGGGGGGAGGGGGGAAGGCCTCGAGGGTAGACGGCCAGTCGACAGGGAATCAAGAGGCTCTCGAGGTCTGTGCGCTAGGGCAGTCGCGCAATCAACCAAGCGGTGGCGACTGGACCAAGTAGAATCGCAGAGACCAACTCCTCACACGTCGTCGACCTGGCGCAGGGCTCTAATGTGCAGCTGAGGGTGCACTGTCGATTGCCGATGACGTTCAACTTGAGATGTCGGTTGCGGGTCGAGCGCACGGCCGTAGACGCAGCCTCGGGGGGGAGGGGGGTGTTGAGTGGTGATGGATCTGGGCCGCGCTGTGCGATGTTGGCCTTGTGGGTCGATGCGCTGGTCGAGACCGAGGGCAATAACTGTCGCGGGGGTGGCCAGAAGGCGCGACGAGGTCAAGGTGGAGGGAGAAGAGGTCGGGAGGGAGGGAGGTCGAGACGAGTGGTGTTTGCGCGAGAGCACAAGTGCTTCGTGCCGTGCCTGCGGTCAGCGCTGAGAATGTCACCGCGCACTCACTCGACTCACTCGACGCGCGCCTTGGTCCGGCCTTGGCTGCAGCTGACGGGGATGTCGATGAACAAGCCGGCTCTAGCGCGGCCGCAAACAGTGGGTGTGAGGGCGGCAGATCCGTCCTCTCGGGTCGTAAACAGAGGTAGTCTCCCTGCTTGCGCGAGCCAGCGGGCGTTCGACGAGGTCAATGGGGGCGCAGTGCTGTGCGTGTCGACGATGCTTGCACTCTGCGGGACGAGGTGGAAGGCGGGTGTGGGTGCGAGGGGTGGATGTAGTTGAGGATGGGAGGGATGCGAGGGGATGAGAGAGGATGGAGGGATGAGAAGTGTTGATGGATGTTGGGATTGGGTGAGTGCCGAGTGGAAGGGGGGGATGTCAACGACGAGGGGCGTCGAGGCGATCTGCCGATCCGCGAGGGCCACAGGGGGGTGAGGGGGGGGGTTGAGGGGGATGGGGGGGACGGGGGAGGTGTCCGATGAGGACGGCGATGCAAGTGATTCGAGGGACGAACGCCACTTGGTGTGTCGGCGTGTGTGTGCGTCCAACGATGAACAATAGGCCGACTGACCTCGTCCTCGTTCTGCGCCGTCAGCTTGCTCCGGCCACATGCACATCTTCTCCTGCCGCTCACACGCCCCCCCGCACGCTCATCCCTCCAATGGTGCTTCGCGCATGATCGTCACCGAGAACATGGCCGAGAACAATGGTCGCCGCTGCCAGGCAGTGGCAACCCAGTGATCGGCAAACCAAGGCCGGAGGGCGGCACGACGGCCTTGGTTGGAAAAGTAGACTCACATGGAAGCAAGCGCTTCTCCGGGCACGCACGACTAGAGATCCTATGCGTCTCCTCCTCTGCAGCACAGGAAGCAGAGCTGGCGGGGCGATCAAGGGCGGCGACGCAGCGGCCGCGATACTGGGCGTTTGGCGCGCGAAGCGAAGGCGGTGGGAAGGATTGTAGGTGCGAGCTGGTCCGGGGTGGAGGGGGACTGGGGGTGTTGGTGGAGTGTACGAGCAGTGCGGTGCGTGTATGCGGCGTGTGTAGAGTGTGGAACGGGGATGCACGGGCCGAGTGTGGAATGCAGGCGAGCGAGAAGTCGACGGAGGAAGAGTGGGCTGGCTGACAATGATCAGTCGGGCCAGTCGGTAGATTCGGGGGTGACGGGGGTCGCAAAGTGGGGGCACGCGGGAATGAAGAGTCGAGCTAGTCGATGTCGATGCGATGGATGGGGGGTGTTTTGTGTTGGGGTATAGGTGAGGGAGGAGGAGGAGGGAGGAGGAGGAGGAGAGGGAAGGATTAGATGGAGTTGTGGATGGAGATGGAGATGGTGATGGAGAGCATCGAGTAGTGTGGTTGGGTGGTTTGAGTGGGTGGTTGCGGCGACCAACAGACCTGGGTGACCAGGCGGCGGGCAGCGCGGGCGGCAGGCAGGCAGGCAGGCAGGCAGGCAGGTAGGTAGGTAGGAAACAACTGGGCGGCGGGTGGGCTTCAGGAGTCGTTTTGGTCCGTTCTCACTCTCTCTCTCTCCCTGTTCACCTGCCTGGCCACCTGCCTGGCCACCTGCCTGGCCACCTGTTCACCTGTTCACCTGTCCAAGTCGCCGATACCTCTCCCCCGTCACCAACCTCTACCCCCCCTTGTTCTCCAACCCCTCTCCCTCATCCCCATCGTCGTCTCCCTCGTCTCGTCACGGCATCCTTCCACTAACCCGTAACCCCGATGCATTCATTCTCTCTTCACAGCTCACGCATCTGCAGCGGCTCGGGTGGCTAGTTTGCCGAGTCGCCCTTGCCCCATCAGTGGCTGAGCTAGACGCCAGTACCTCGCCGGCAGCCATGCCGGGAGGGGCAGCATGCATGCATCGAGTGACATGGGTGCCGTCTGTTTTGGGAGGCGGCCGGTGGAAAACAGGAGCATGTCCTGGAAACAGACCAGGTCCAAGTCTGGACGCCCGGTCGGAGGAGTACGTAGGGTGGGGGAGACGGCAGGGCTCCTCCGCCTCCTCCTCCAGGTCCGAATGCTCTCTGTCTTTCTTGCCTTCCACTGGCCACTGCAACGCCGGCGTCTCTGCCCGCCAGCCAGCCAGCCATGCTCACAACTACCACCGCGCTCCCTGTCGCCGTTTATCTGGCCCTGTCCATCCCTCTGCGGCGACCGTCAACGCCCGCCCGCCACGCCATGCATTCCCTACTTTTTCCCTCGAGCAATGGCGAGGGACATGTACCATCGCATGTACTGTACCTGCCAATACCTCGGCTCTGCCCCGGCGCCTGTGCAGCGATAAAGGGAGCAAAGGCTTAGCGATGATTGAGATTGGAGTGGCAGAGGCGGTTAATATATCTGGCGGTGCGCCAGTGGCCGCGCGCCACAGGGTCCTGGCCCTCTGTTCTGTTCTCAAACGAAACCTACCATCAGAAACGGCCGCTCGTGGCCGTGCGCGGCGCGAGGGAGGAGGGACGACGGTGGGAGGGCAGCGAGGTACGGCATCCCTCGCCCCCGCCCCGACCCCGTGACGCCACGCCACAGGGTGGGGGCATCCAACGAGCCTTCGGCCCTCGGCCTCGCCCCACTTTGGCGCCGGACCACTTCTGTCCCCGACACAAGCAACGAGCTGTGACTGGCGCCGCGCGTCCCTGGCACGTGCACGAGCAGAGCGGATGTGATGGGATGTAGCGCGTGTGTCAGTAACACGGACGCCGCGCCGTGCCCAGTCCAAGCGGCCCCACCCACTTCGAAATGCGGCGCGTACGAATACGACTGCGCAACGCCGATGCCATTTGCTGCGGACGTGAATGCTCGCCGCCGCGCCACGGCACGGTACACATTAGCGCGAGCAGAGATTGGATCCGGGCCCGACGAGGCGCTTCAAGCGACATGCAGGGGCGCTCAAGCATGTGCCGGAATGTGACTGGCAGGTGGACGTCTGCGCCAGCGGCGCAGAAAGGGGTGGCGACGCTCCTGTCTCCTGACCTTTATGGCATGCAGGGCGTGGGCGACCCAGAAAGAGCTGCGAGGTGGCCGGAGGCGGGCCAGCAGGGCTGGCAGCACCGGCTTGGCAGGCCGGCAATTCTCCTTCAGGCTGCAGTCGTGCAGGGTTGCTACAAGCCAGGAGCGCGTGGCGCACCTCTCATGCCGCCGCCGAGTGCAGTTCATGCCGCCGACATCGAAGGCGAGGGGGAGGAAAAAAGTTTGCGTGACCTGTACAAGCCTGTCCGGTGAGCCAAGGTTACGCCTGGTAGAGTTACGTGCCCCCTGGCCCGGCCTCTGGCGCCCTGCGTCGCCGACGGCGTGGGGCCGGCCGCTGCGGATTGTGAGCCGGCCAGGCTCGTTGGCGCAGGCGCACTCTGACGGCGCACGGTCGCGGAGGGGGTGAGCGATATGCGCCGATGCACACGGCTTAACAGAGCGCAGATCGCGCAGATCGCAGATCTGCTCCCGATCGACAGATCGCCCTCTGCACTAGTGAGACAGGTCTGGACAAAGTTGGGCAGGTCGGGGCCACTGGTGCTGATGCTGACACGGGGTATCTGGCCTGTGCCGACGAGGTCCCGAGGAGGCTGAGCACCTACCTGAAGCTGCTGATGTGTCCTCCCGAGTACAGCGTGGGCACAACGTACGCACGACACTGAACAACCGTCTTATGCGTAGCATTCAGCCGGGAGCGCGCCACGGAACAGACCACACACGCTGCCGCGGTAAGCATGTCGGCGCGAGACACTGCAGATGATGGATGGCGGGTCACGTGTTCAACAGCCCCACGCGGGTGGCACGCGAGTCGGGATTCGGTTCGGGCGGGTGGCGCTGATGTGACGCGGGGTCGAGGTAATCGCGAGCGAGTTGCGTCACAAGACCGCCCGATCTCGTATCCGTATCATCATGTGCCCGCCCCCGTGCTCCGCATTGTGTGGAGTACCTATGGAACCGGGAATGTAATAGCAAAAAGCTGCGTAGGCCGCTGCAATGTTGCCTTCGCAAGTTGGCCTTGGTCGCCACCATACGAGGATAGATAAGGCCCGAGAGGCACCACCCCCGCCCGATAGTCCCAAGACTCCCCACCATGTCTACCGAGCTCACCATGTCCCCCGAAGCCCCAGCCCAGCCGGAGCGGCGCCGCTCCTCCATCGACGCCAGCATGTTCCCCACGATCATGGACACGATCATCACCCACGCGGACCGTGAGACGCGCTTCGCCGTGCGCCAGACCTCGCGCGAGCACCGGGACCGCGTCGACGCCGCCCTCTGCTCCCACCTCGCGCTGTACGCCGAGGGCCTGGTCGCGCTCACCACGTCCGACGGCCAGACGGTGCCGTGTGTGCGCGCCGTTGGGCCGGGCGGCGAGCGCGTCCCCGGCCTCAAGTGGAGCGCGTACGAGGCGGCCGAGCGGGAGCGCTTCCTTGCGCTCCTGCGCCACGCGCGCGTGCTCGAGCTCGAGGGCCGCGCGGGCCTCCACTCCCTCGGCGGCTTCCTCACGGGCGTCAAGACCGTGCGCTGCCGCCGCGGGCGCGGCAGCGACCAGCCCCTCCCCTTCGCCTGCTCGACCCTCGAGAGCGAGGTGGCCCTCCAGTGCCACCCCGACATCGGGGTGGGCGGCATGCGCTGGCGCCAGCCGCCCGTTGCCGAGGCCGTGCTCGCCCCCGCCCCCGGCGCCGGCGTGTCCACCTGGTGCGTGGCCGTGCGCTTCGACCCCGAGGAGCCGGGGCTCTGCGGCGCGCGCATCGGCCTCCGGGCGCCCCTGAGCGTGCGGCACGTCCGCCTCGAGTTCCGCGCCCTCGAGCCCGGCGAGCTCCGGCGCTCCAAGGACGCGGCGCCCGAGCCGCGCGAGCTCGGCATGCTCGCGGACGCGGTCGCCATGGCCGCGCACTGCATCGAGCGCGCGCGCTTCACGATCGCCCTCGACGCGCGCCGGTGCGACCCCGCGTGGGTGAGCTGGCCGCGCGACGAGATGGCCGCGGGCGAGCTCATGGGCGCCGTGTACCGTGCTGTGCGCCGGATTGCGGGCGACGTCATCGGGGACGCGGACGGGGTCGAGGTGGCGATGCGCCGGTTCCGCTTCGTTAGCGAGCTCGACGAGGACGAGCCAAGGGCGATGCTGTGAGCCGGTAGATGCGGGCGCCGGCGGAAGCGAGCGCCGCGGTGGGGCGGATGCCGACGCGCGCGAGGTCGCTTGCGGACGCCCGCGAGGACTGCCCGAGTAGACACAAGACACCATACCAGAGTTGTAGAGAAGCAGGCGTTGTAGAGCCGACTAGTTGTAGAAGCGCAGAAACCCATCTCTACATAGTTGTACAAATTCAAATGTGATTGCTTGTCCAAAGCCGGTGGCATGTCTAGTACAGCTGCATCGGGCGCGTCTCGGCCTCGTACGCCCGCCCGCCGATGGCCGCCTCGTACTCCCCATGCGAGAGGTACGCAACGGGTGGCGCGGCGTCTCCCTCCCCCGCGTCCCTCCCCATCTCCCGGCGCGCGAGGGCGAGCTTGCTCTCAAACAGCCGCCCCGCCTCGGCGGTGGTCGTCGCTCCGCAGAGGCAGCCCACAAACTCCTCGGCGCCCACGACGGTGAGCCTCGCCCCCTGGCGGCGCACGGCCTCAAACGCCGCCGCCAGCTCGTACAGCAGGGTATGCACTGTCCTGCGCTGGGACGCGGCGAGCCCGTGCGTCGGCACGGACGGGGCGCTCGGCTCGGGGCTCCCGGAAAAGACGAGGATGTACTCTGGCTGCGCGCCCTTGGCGATGCGCTCGCTGCTCGGCGCCGGCCCGAAGAGCTCGCACAGCCGCCGGTCGACGTGGTACCGCAGGTGCACGACGTACCGCCTCACCCCGCGCGGCGGCTCAAAGCAGAAGGTGCGGTCGCGCCAGTGCGAGCCCATGTACGCCGCGTACTCCTGGACGTAGGTCGTTGGAGGGGGGGCGAGGAGGCGGTGGTGCGCCACGCGGCGGGTGGGGATGGCGGCCAGCGCGGAGAGGAGGGGCGACAGGGCGAGGGCAGCGTGCACGTCCAGCACGCGGGTGTGGGAGAGGAGCGCGGGCGCGTCCAGGCCGGCCTTGACGGGCAGGCCCCCGTCGGGAGAGCGGAGGACGTACCCCCTCCCATCTGGGGAGCGGGAGACGAGGACGTGCGCGAAGAGCTCGGCGTCGGCTAGGGCCTTGGCCCGCTTCGAGACGAGGCGGAGGGAGAGGAGCGTCGCGTGGTCTGTGCGCCGGAGGGCGTCCTCGACAATGTGCGGGAAGCAGGCGTGGTCGAGCATGATAGATAAGGGCTGGGGTCAGGCGAGCGGCGGAGGGCATCTCACCGTCGCGTGCTGGCCGCGGCCTCTGTTGTGCCTGTACTCCAGCGACTGTAGATTGAATGGACAAACGTTTGAGATGGAAGCAGGCTGCATACACATCCCCTGTGGTGCATGGCGCAATGTCTCGGACCGCTCAGAGATGATCTGTGCCCGACGCCCAGGCACCACCCGATCGCAATGCGGCGATAACAACTTGGACAACGTCACTTGAACCCCCGGCTCCACTCCACAACTCACCCAAGACTAACCGAGCCCCCTCACGGACAGCACTCAAATCGCACGCACCACACTCGCTGACGGCACACAGTGCATCGCCGTAACTAACAACTTCGGAATGTCCGTCACAGACGACACTAGATCTGGAAGGCCTCGGCGCGGGCCGGGTCGTTGAAGAGGGCGATGCGGTCCTCACGGAAGTCGTCCTGGATGACCTTGACGGCGCCGGGGCGGAGCTGCAGGATGTCCTTGTTGGTGGGGTAGTTGTGCGGCGTCCACGTGGGGAGGCCGGGCCTGTTGGGGTCGAGGTTGTGGGCAAACGTCGTCCAGTAGTCCATCATGTTCTCGCTCATGCGGAGGTCGTCAACGCTCCAGAAGAGGAGGAGCGGCTTGACAATGCCCCACATGTACGTGAGGTCGTAGGCGTGGCCGACACCCAGGAAGTCGGGGGCGATGGGGATGTCGCCCTCAAAGTGGTAGCCCCAGGTCTTGGTGTGGCCGGCCTGGTTGGCCTTGCGGAGGAAGTCGCGGCGGCGCGAAGTGAAGAGGATGTCGGTGCCCATCGCGGCGGCCTGTTTGAAGATGGGCGACTTGAGGAAGGTGCGCGAGCCGGTGTTGAAGGGCGCGCCGAGCGCGGGGTCGTTGGGGTACTTTTCGAGGATGGCGGCGAACGTGGCATCGTCGAGGCGGCGAGGGTAGACCTTGTCAAACATCTCGCGGAGCCCCTGCGGCGAGTTGATCTGCCAGTCGACGAAGAGCGCGGCCTCGTCCTTGTTCTGGCCGTTGATAAACGGCTTGTGGGCAAACTTGCCCTCGGCGAGGAGCTTGAACGGCGAGTCGGGGATGACGTCTCCGTCGATAAGGGGGCGCCACACAAAGCCAATGGCTCCGGGCTTGTACTTGGGGAGGTTGTTGACGCCGACCGATCCCTCGAGAAGCTTCTCGGCAGAGATGCTCTTGAGGCAGGCAACGTCGGAGCATCCGACGAGCTTCAGGAGGTCGTTGTGGGGGCCGACAAACTCGGAGGCCTTGATCAGGGGGAAGACGTTGGGCGAGCCACTCTGCATGATGGCGCCGCGAAAGGTGTTGTCGTTCTGGTCGAGGAGGTGGATGGCGGCGCTGATGGCACCCGCGCTCTCGCCAAAGATGGTGACCTTGTCCGGGTCGCCGCCAAAGGCGGCAATGTTCTCGCGCACCCACTGCAGAGCAACCTGCTGGTCGCGGAGACCGTTGTTGGCCGAGCCCGCCAGGTCCGGGCCCATCGGGAAGCCCCAGACACCCATGCGGTAGTTGATGTTGACGACGATGACGGGCTTGCCGGTCTTGGTCGCGCGCTTGACAAACGTCGGCGCGCCGAGCGTCGTGTAGAGCGCACTCGCGCCGTTGGAGAAGCCGCCGCCGTAGATCCACACCATGACGGGGAGCTTGGCGTCGGTGCCGGCCACGTTGTTGGGCGAGACAATGTCCAGGTACAGGCAGTCCTCGGAGCGGCCGTTGGCGCCGTCGAGCGGCGTGTCGCTCTGCATGCAGGCGGGGGCAAACTTGCGGGCCTGGATGTCGCCGGTGAAGACCTTGGGGGAGGGGCGGTCGAAGCGCTTCTCGCCGGTGACTGGTGTGAGCGGGGCGGGGTGGACATGAGACAGGGCCGAGGTAGCTGGGCACTCTGACACTCACGAGGCTCGGCAAACGGAATACCGATGAAAGCGTCGTAACCAATGCCACGGCCACCAGTGACCTTGATGGCCTTGCCCCCCGCCGTGGCGGGGTGGATAGTCGCGTCGACGGGCAGGAGGGTCGAGACGGCCTTGAAACCAGTGTTGATGATAGCGAGAATGGGGCGGACGACAATGTTGACGAGGCCAAGAAGCTCAAAGTTGTTCTGGCGCTCGACGGGGGCGGCAAACGCCACGGCCGCGAGGGCGAAGAGGAGGTGCCACCGGAGCAGCATACTGAACGAGGGTAAGGAGCGTGACTAAGTTGGAGAAGAGCGTTCTGGATGCCAGGAAGAGCATGAGCAAGGCCTTTATATGCTACGCGAGGGGTATACCGTGCTCGCCGGTCCCAGCGTCCGTCCATGCCGGTGGGTGCGGGTGGTGTTTGTTCGGGCAGTGGCTAGACCAGGACGTTGCGGCTCGAATGGGGCGGCCCGCGCCGCCACCAGAGCTAGCTGGCTGCTGCGCTGCGACCGAGATCGCCCCGAGGTTGAATGCGCTACAAGGTTGCTAGCGCGGAACCTGTCCCGTCATCATGTGATGCACCAGGAGTAGAGGATGAGTTGGACGCGCAGGACGCGCCCGAACGGTGTTGCGAGCTGTAGCTCAGGGTGCCCGAGATCGCGTGCAATCGCGGCCCAGGCACTGCCCGGGGAGCCCGGTCCACTGTTCCAGTAAACAGCCCAATGCCCCGCAGATGCGTTTTCCAGGTGCACGAGCTCGACGAGGCCCCGGTGCGCCCCACACTGCACCTGCCGGTCTGCGGGTCCAACCTTGACCCCCCCGAGCCCACCCCCCACCGGCACGGGCAACGTTGAGCGCCCGGCCCGAAGCTCGGGGGCGTGATCGGTTTCGACGACACCAAAGAAGCTTGAGCTTGGCAGTCTCATCATGTGAGCATGTGTCCCCATGTGTGCGCCTCAGCCTGGTGCAATTGAGCTCTGCCTGAAGCAATTGAGGATGCCGAAGCCCGACGCGACGCGTCCGTAGTCTACACTAGTGCGAGTTGCGGCATGCGTGTGCGGCGGCAAGCTCCGCCGGAGCTCGGGGTTGCCGGGGTGCTCGTTTGCGTCCTTGTTTGCGGGGAAGAGTGGGGCGGAGGCTGGAGCCGCGTCAATGGAAGGCTTGTGGTACACAGAGGCACGGCTGCCACACGGCACAGTCAATAGGAGGGTTAGGTGGACACTGTCAATGAGAAGGCTCGGTGGCGCACTCGATGTGGCGGCTTGTACTGGCACACACAATGAGACGGCTTGTACTGGAACAGTGGCACAGCCAATGCAGAAGGCTTGGCTGCAACAGTCGAGCGCGACAAGGCTCGGCGGAACAGTCGAGAGTAGCTTGCCAGCTGCTAGCGCGAGCGCGCCGGGTACGCTCTGCCGGCGCTAGTGTCGCACTCTCGTCAGATCGTCATGTGAGACATTGGCTGCCAGCACCAACAAGGCAATGGATGCGCTCGAGGGGCGGCACTCGCCGTCTCCGAGTAGCTTAACTGGCCCAGCGCATCCGAGATCCGAGAGCCGAGCGGTGACCAAGCTGCCTCCGAGGCGGCGAGTGGAGGCCGCGCCTGAAACGAGCCTTTTGCTGGAATGGGGATTCTGCAGGACCGATATCCGACTTTCCGTTTCCAGCATTCCTTCCAAGGTGAGCAGCAGTCACCCAGTGCCTGCGTGAGTACCCGGCCGCTGTGAGTACCCGGCCGCTGTAAGATAGCTGCCGCGGACGTTGGTGGCCACAACGTCCACTAACCAGTCACCACAGTCACTGTCAGTCACTGAGTCAAGCCTCACCGAGTCAGTGTCCCCGAGTCTTAGCGTCACCGAGTCAAGCAAGCAGGCCACATCAGTCCACGGCACAATATGGTACATCGAAGTGCAATGCTACAGGAGACGGCGGCGAATACGCCGTGCGATGCGAGAGTGGTGCGAGTGCGAGACACGAATCCCAAAAGTGGTGCGAGAGGCGAAAAATCTACAGCGGCGACGCGGCGTGCGCGCACGACGCGGCCTAGTACAGCAGGCAGCTGCGGATGAGGGAGCGGGCGGCGGTGCGCACGAGCTTCTCCCACTCGTTGCGCTGGCTCTTGGACATGCGCTGCTCCTCCCACTCCTCGTCGTCGCTGGGGTCGGGCGTCTCGGGAGGGCTTGGCGGCGGCCCAGGGCGCGACGTGGCGAGGGCATAGGCCTCGTCGCCCACGCGGGCGCGGTACTCGTCCAGTGTGAGGAAGGTTAACGCGGGATCCTGGGTCGCAGGGGGCACGTGCACAGCGACCGCGTCGGCAAAGTCGCGGCGCACGTCGTCCGCCCCCATGTCGGCGGGGAGGCCGACGAGGGCGCGTGGGATGCTCTCGAGCCCGACGAGGGTGACAGGCGAGCCGGCGTCGGCGAGCTGGCGGACCAGGGGCCGGAGGAAGCCCCAGCGAGGGAGGGGGTGGGGCGAGTTGTGCAGGCTCGTGCGGCGGGGCGACCAGCACGAGCCGCGGCTCCAGCAGCGCGAGGGGATGCGCGAGAACTCCTCCTCTGCAAACACGAGGGTGAGCGAGTCGAGGGGCGGCAGGGAGAGGGTGTATCCCGCCTCGGCGAGGCGGTGGTGCTGCGAGTCAAAGCGCACGCACACCGTCAGGTCGCGGACGGTCGGTGGCACGTGCTCGACGCTGCCCGCAGGCGTGTCGTCGTCCGAGTCGTACCCGTCCCCCTGCGCGTCGTCGTACCCGAGCTGCAGCGTGTCGAGCATCGTGTGCGGGGCCAGCCCGCGGCCGCCGCGCAGCCGGCGCGCAGTGTGCGCATTGCTCAGCGCCTCGGAAAGCACGGCGTCCTTGGACAGGTCGACGTCGTCGTAGTAGTCGACGATGCGGGCGTGCCGCAGGCGGCTGGCCCACACCGCGCGCTCCTCGGGGGTCACCTTGAGCTCCCACCGGACGCCGGGGAGGCGGCGGCCCTGTGCATCGCGGACCTCGAGGTCGCCGTCCAGCTCGAGCAGAAGCACGTGGGCAAAGATCCGCGCGTCCGCCGCCTCCCGGAAGGCATGGGAGACGGCGCGCAGCGCCAGGAGGTCGGCGGGTGCGGCGGAGGCGACGAGCGAGGCGGCGAGGGCGGAGTGGGGCGTCGGTTGCATGGAAGGAAGGGGAACCGGGCGTTTGTTGACGGGGCGGCTTTGTTTGGACTGGTGGCGACTCGGTGGCGATAAGTCGAGGCGGGTGGGTAAGTTGGTGAGGGGAGATGAATGGATGTGCGGAAGTGTGGAGACGAGGATGAGTGAACGTGCGTGGATAGTGTGGGGCTCGCTGGGGGTGATGAGTGTGAGATGGATGGCAGTGGATAGGATGTTGACAAGAGAGAGAGAGCGAAGAGGTGGAATGGGCGGCGAGTTACTCCGGATGCCAACGGTGACTCTGGCAGAGGGGGAGATACGGTGCCTCGTGCCTAAAAATCCTCTGTTCAACGTGCTGCCCCCCCCCCCGGCGGCTCATCAACCTCACCCAATCGGCGCCCGCTCTCGCACCCAGCACCCTATGGCCTCCTCCAGAACAATGCATCCTCTTCTGTACACAAAGGCGACGAGGGCGCTGTATACATGGGCGCGTGTGGGCGTTTGCGGTAAGGTGACGAGCGAGGACATGTGCGCACGGATGAAACGGGAGGCAAGACGTGCCTCGCGTCCCCGATACGAGTGTGACCGCTCTTGCCCCACCCATTTGGCTCTGCTTGCCGAGCATGTGCCTTCGGCCAGCGTAACCGGTGACCACCTGGCCGAGTGGCTCCGACCTCCCCGGCTAGATACGAACGTGGGACCTGGGTTGCGGTGTGGGGCGTCGCCTTGTGCCAAGATGCCCCGCACCCCACATCGCTCCATGGGACGGTCCCGAGCTGCTTCCTGCTTGAGGATTGCTTCTGACTGTCTCGCTGCTTATCGTTCCATCCTCTTATCTCCATGCAGCGTGGCATCGCTACACTTACGGCTCGCCGGCTACCAACTTGAACGCCATCGACCAGCGGCGACGGCGTCGGCGTCGGTGGGGCGCAGCGCAGTCGCACGTGCGGGTACCTGGCGATCTCGAGTTCGAACGTGCGGAGGAACGTGGGCTGCATGGGGTTGGAGAGCTTGCTCTCCTTGGGCGGGCAGCCATACGCTCAGCTCCCGCGAGCCTCGCATACTTCTCATCCCACTTCCACATCTCCCATCATCCACATCTCCCATCTGGAGCATACTCGTCGTGGTCTTGGGGCCTTGACGGAGCAACATGAACGAGCCTCACAGGGAACATGCCCACCTCCGCTTGCGCTGGTGCCCTCATAGAGCCTTGGCACAGCGGAGGAGCTGGCATCGGTGTCCGCAGTTCCATGCCCCGCCTCATGCCTCAGAAGACGATACCGAATGGACCTCGGCCCAAGCAGGAGAGTCGGAGCGCATGACCTTGACGCCGCCACTGGGAGATGATGATGATCGTCCCCCGTGACTCGTGCACGAGCCGCAACTCCTCGTGAACGCGGAGGGTGCAGACCTGGCATCGCTCTGGGAGATTACACGATGTCCTACGGAAGGCGGTCAGGGCCACCTTGGCCCTCGGGCTGGTGAGGCATCTGCATTAGACCATCTCCATCGTCCTCCGCCGCAGGCGCTGAAGTCGGGTCGGTGAGGACGGCGAGGTAAGTGCAGAGGTTGAGGAGGTCAGCCAAGCTCAGTCTATGAATGGTAGTGCCATACACTGCTTGTCACACGTCGTGAGCGTGCCGGTGGAGCGGAATGAGTGGTGGATGCAGGAGTTTGCTTGGCCTGACCCGATCATGGGGAGAATCATCGCACCTCTGCGTGAGTGTCCACCAAGTGACTCTCAGCCTTGCACCCACACCCCCGATGCACACTGCCGATCCATACATTGCACACTCTACCTGCTCTACGTGCTCACAGCAATGTTGCCGGCGTCGCCGCCGCCAGTGCCCTCGCCCACGCCAATCTGCTCCTCCTTGGTGCCGCCAAGCTCGAGCTTCTGGAGGAGCTCGTCGAGCTCGCCCGCGCTGTAGATCTTGGCGAGAGGCTGCTTGCTCCCGGGCACGAGGGTCATGGTCGCAAACTCGACTGATGTCAGCTGCAGCGTTCGACACAACTCACGCTTCTCGCTGCTGAGCTTGGTCGAGTCCATCGTCTTGGCCATCGTCTTGAGGCACAGAGCCTGGGCCTCCTCGAGCGTGATGTCGTCCTTGTAGTCCTGCTTGAGGAGCGAGGCGGCGCTCGAGTGGTTCGCGCCGATGCACGTCGCCTTCCACCCAGAGTAGTTGCCCGACGGGTCGGACTGGTACAGCTGGAAGCCGTAGAGCGGGTCCCAGCCGACGTAGAGGAGCGACACGCCAAAGGGGCGCAGACCTGGCGTCAGCTGAATGCATTCATCACCCAGAACAGACGTACCGCCGAACTGCGTGTACCCCTGCTTCATGTCACACAGGCGCTGGACAAGCATCTCAACTGGGATGTCCTCGTCGTAGGTAAACAGGTGGCGTTGTGCCGAGTTGCGCGCAAAGTTGACGAGCGAGTTGGCGTCGGACGTGATGCCAGCGAGGCCAGCAAGGATGTTGCTGCTGTCAGCTATCGTCCGCACAGGGGAGCTGGCTCACTTGTTAAGGAGGAAGATCTTCTCGCCGCCGCCGCCCATCCAAGCCTCCGAGCCTTCTCCACCCTTCCCAGAGCCTCCGGGAGCAAGCGACAGGTCGAGGAGCTTGCCAGTGACCTTCTGTGAGGGTGTTAGCGAGCGGAACCCATTGTCATATAAGCTCAACCTACCTTCTCCGCGGCAAGGGCGATACCGTCCTTCGAGAGGACGGCGAGGACGGTACCAGCATGGGAAATGGCCTCCATGGCGTACTCGACTGGGGGTCAGTTGCCGCCCTCTCTCCTTCCTCGATGTCAGCAACGTACCCTGGAACAACCGCCCTGTCCGTCAGCGCGTCCTCAGCTAGCAGCGAGCTCAAGTAGGCTCGGTACTCACCTTCTGGGGAGAAGATCGTTGTCCGGCCTGTCAATGTTAGCAAAGGTCCGCGCGGCGCGGAGAAGACACACTGTCGTAGCGGCGCGCCTGTTGTTAGCTATTGCCGTACATCCATAGCTTACCATTGTGCAAGAGTTCTAGGAGGTGAGGAGGAGTGAAGGAGGGGATATCAAGTGCCGACGCGTCTCCTCTCTAAGTTGACGAGAGCGAGAGAGAGTGAAGGAGAGTCGGACAAGTCGCGAGGTGGTGAGCGAGACGAGGGGTGACGCTTGACGTGGGTTGTGGGTAGAACGTCGAGCAACGATGACGGCTGCAACGCGCGTCTACACGATCGATCAGCCACGTCATTACCACCCCACGTGGCTGGTTATCACTCCGGACAATACGCAATCTCCACCTTCCCCGCGCCGGTGGAGGTCAGGCACTTCCGCCGCGTCGCCAAGAGGCGGGCACCGCCCTCTGAACCTTGGACGACCAGACTCACACGATCGCATACATGACCTAGATGTCCGTCCGACCAGAGGACGCCGAGGCGTACGAGCTGCCCGAGCTCGAGCGCTCGCCCAAGCTCGAAGAGCTCGACGGCGACGATGTGGAACAACTCCCCCTGCTGGACGAGGACAAGCGGTCCAGTGTTGACTCGGACGACTCGGGCCTCGGATTCGCCCAAGCCGCGCACGAGGACGAGCTCGTCGGCGCTTCAGACGTCGATGCACTCATTGCGAGAGTGAGCCCTTAGCTGGCGGTGCTGACCCAGTCCGTGCCCTCTACCGACGACCCCACGCTGCCGACGCTCACCATTCGCGTCATTGTTCTCGGGAGCTTATTCTGCGTCATGGGCGCCGCGGCGTCGACCGTGTTCTACTTCAAGAGTAACGCGCCCAGCTTCTCCAGCTACTTTGTCATCCTCGCTACATACCCACTTGGACATGGCCTCGCCAGCGAACGCCTCGTCCGGCGCCACAGGACGTTGTTCGGCATCGACCTCAACCCGGGGCCCTTCAGCGTCAAGGAGGCTATCCTCGTCAGGTGAGCTCGCATGGTCCTATGCGTCAGCTCACACCAGCGTTTTATCTTCGTCCGGCGCCATGTCCGCATACGCCGCCGACATCCTCGCCATGCTCGACCTGTACTACAAGGCGCCGCTTGCCACCATTCCGTCAATCATCCTCCTCCTCACGACACAGTGCATCGGCTTCGGTTTGGCTGGTGAGCTCCACTCCTCCACCTGAAGCTGACCCCAGGCATGCTCTACAACCTCCTCGTCGCGCGGCCGGCAATGTACTGGCCGTCGACGCTCGTCGTCGTGCAACTCTTCACGACGTTGTACGACTCGACCGCGACGAACAAGGCTGCGCGCGCGCTCACAAGGCGGAGGCTGCACGTCTTCCTGGCCATCTTCATCTTCACCTTCCTGTGGCAGTTCCTGCCGTTCCTCTTCTTCCCTATGCTCACGTCCGTCGCCGTGCTCTGCCTCATCAACAACGAGAACTGGTGGATGCGCACCTTCGGCGGCGCGTACACAGGCCTCGGGATGCTCGACTTCAGCTTTGACTGGTCGAGCATCGGCACGTCCGGGCCGCTCTTCACGCCGCCGTGGGCACTTGCCAACTGGTTCGCGGGGCTGATCGGGATGGTTTGGGTGGTGAGTACCTGGACGTGGCGGAACTCATGACAGATCGTGCCCCTGATACTGTTCTTCAACTTTTGGTAAGCTGGTGTGTCTCGAACTTGAGCTGACACGCAGGGACGCTCGCGAGTTTCCGTCTCCGCTTTCGGCAGGGCTGTACAATGCGACCTACCACCGGTAAGAGGAGTATGGTGAACTCCGCTGACGCCCCAGCTTCGACGTGCCAAGTGTGCTCAACGCCGACCTCTCCTTCAACGAGGAGGCTTGGAACAGTGCCGCCCCCTTGCTCCTCACACCTTACTTGTGAGCTCTTTTGCTGCCCCGAGCTCATGGCAGCGCCATCTCCTACGGCCTGTCCTTTGCTGCTCTCACCAGCATCCTCGCCCATGTGTGGATCTGGCACCGCGACGAGATCAAGGAAGGTGGGCAACTTGCTCTTCGGCAAGCTGACGTTAAGCTCTCACCAACCGAGCCCCTCTGAACGATGTCCACAAGTGAGAACTATGTCAAGAGCTTTCTGACGTACCAGCAAGCTCATGCGCAACTACCTCCCTGTCCCACAATGGTGGTACATCGCCATGCTCGCAGTCAACTTTGTGGCCGCCGGTGCGCTGCTCGAAGTAGACACTCGCTGACGGCAGTTCTCATGGTCATGACAGCACCTCTGCAGACACCGATCTGGGCTCTCGTGCTGTCGCTCGCCATCGCAGCAGTACGGCTCATCGGTTGGTGGGAATCTGACACCAGATCTTCCTCGTTCCCATCGGCGTAGTGGCAGCCGTGTCCAACACGCAGATCGGTCTGGTACGTCGCCCCGGCTTGTAACCACTGACGCGACAGAACGTCATCACGGAATTGTGAGGCCGCCCAGTCGGACCGCACTAACCCAACCAGCGTCGCAGGCTTCTTGATGCCCGGCAAGCCGATCGGAAAGTGAGTGCCTCGGATATCTGAACAGGCGCTAACTTATCAGCGTGACATTCAAATGCTTCGGCTGTGAGCTAGTGTTTCGACGTCACAACTGACGCACCAGACATGGCCATGTCCCAGGCCCTGCAGCTTATCACAGACCTGAAACTCGGCTGGTACACGTCGATCCCGCCGCGTGAAATGTTCGCCGCGCAGACTATCGGAACGGTCCTGGGCGCGTTGACCAACTGTGAGCGTGACTGTGAAACGCGACTGACCGTGCCAGACGTCACACTCCAGTCTGTTCTCTCCTCCAAGCGTCCGTTCCTTGACGGTACGACGCCAGACCCCACTGGGCAGTGGACAGGTCGCCGGCCCGGCATTTTCTACTCGGCCAGCATCATCTGGGGCGCCGTCTCGCCCCGCCGCTTCTTCGCGGGCAAGTACTGGGTGCTCTATCTGGGCTTTCCGTTTGGCGCACTCGTCCCGTTCCTGCTGTGGCTTGCGCACAAGCGGTGGCCGCGCATGAAGATCAACAAGGTGAGCTTTTCGGCCGTTTCGTTCCTCGACTGACGACGCCCAGGTCTGCGTGCCGGTCGTGCTGTCCGCGTCCATCCTGATGCCCGAGTACCCCTCAAACATTATCCTCATGGGCGGCGTCACTGCATTCGCCGTCAACGGGTGGATTGCGAAGAAGTGGCCCAAGCAGCACGGACAGTTTGTGTACGTGATCAGCTCGGGTCTGGACGCCGGGACGTCGATAACGGCGTTGGCCATCTACTTCCTGTTCAGCGTCTTGACGCAATGGAGGGCGCCCGAGTGGTTTGGCAACTCGTCGGTCGACAGCGAACATTGCAAGCCTGGCAGCTGAGGTGTTGTATAGGCTCGAGTCTGAGAGAAGAGAGAGAGTGTGTGTGTGTGATAGATGGCATGAGCACTGCATGTATACTCTGGGTGATATGTAGATAGCTGGGTTGACGAGATTGAAGTGACAATGCATGTTTCGGGTGGACCCCAGATGTGGGTGCCAGGTGCCTGTTTGGGGTGAGTGGACGAGTGGATTGCGTGGGTGTGGGCTGAGAGCTGTGAGGGTGGGTGATGATGAATGCCCAGCCTTGGGCAGCCAAGAGAGCCAAGCGAGGAGTGCGAGGAGGGACCAGAGGGAGATGCTCGCGCGTGGTGCATGTTTTGCGGGATGAACGCGAAGCTACTGTACTCTATTGGATGTGAGGACGCCAATCGGCAACTCGGCCAGCACGCGGTATTTACGGTGTAACCCATAACCCACCCCCCTAAATTGATTCCACCGATGGTGCAGTGTACAGTGTACGGTGTACAGTGTACGGTCGAGAGGCTCTGCCCCGCTCTTTACCCCTCCCCTCCTCCCCCCGTCACCCAAACCACGCGTCTTGGAATAGAGGAATCACCAATGCACCAAATGCACCAAAACGTCCCAAAGACCCAACGGAAGACCCTTGATCCTGTAAACCCTGTCCATCCTCGCCCTTGATTCTCCCTCCCCCTCTGTGAGCGCACACCACCGTACAGTGCCGCCGCAGTACCGCCTCGAGCCACCAAAAGCACCCACTACTCTCACCCTCTCACCCTCTCTCTACCGCCAGTCGTCTGTTGGTCGTGGGTTGCCCTCACCTCCCTTGCCTTCCTTCCGCATCCTCGTCGTCGCATCCTCGTCGTCGCATTCCCTTCCCTCGTCTCACTCACACAACATCCTCCTCCATCTCATACCCACATCCCCCCCTTCCAAGTCACCAGCCCCCCCAGCCCAAGCCCAAGCCCAAGCCCCAGCCCCAGCCCCAGCCCCAGCCCACCACCCTCGAGCCTTCCATCGCCATCCCTCGCCCCTTGACCCCCATCCCTTGATACCTCCTCAAC
>JAMALN010000739.1:0-19361 GCA_023630115.1 Cutaneotrichosporon sp. PK4640 | reverse complement strand
CGACGCCCATCTTGTTGCAGCAAGACGGTTGAGTGAACTGGTGGAATCAGGATCGATCGCGGGTCGGGTGAAGCGACGAGAGAGAGAGAGAGGAGGCTCACCCTGGCGAGTCATCGTGGCTTGCCTCCCGTCTCCCAGGTGCTCTGCTGCTCGCTCTGCTGCTGCCCCCCGGTGATTTTCTCACCTCCCCTCTCTCAAGAGCGTGCGCAGCTCTCCATGCTCCTCGGCTCCCCGGCCTGCATGCAGTCCTCTGATGCATTGAACCCCTAATCTTGGGTCCCCAGAGCGGCATACATGACGGCAGCTTCGGCATCACTCATCCTCTCTCCGCTCCTTTGGAACACTAGGAGCCGTCCACCTGCGACGAGCGTACGTGATACCAGCGACGCTTCCACAGATCGACAAGGTGGGAACGGCGTTTGATCGCCGCTGCATCTGCCTTGGCGACGACCCGCTGCGTGCATGTGGTGGCCTGCAGGTTTGGGTTGGCGGTCGTCGCCACGCCCCAAGGCACCCGGTGACCCCGTAACGCCTAATCGATTACTGCTGCATCCCACGCTATTCTCATCCTGCATCCCATGCGATTGCTGGCCAGTTTGTCGGTCCTGCCGAGAGGGCAGTCACCTTGCCTCTGGTCCGTTGGGGTACCCCACGCGAGCCCTGGCCCAAGGCGGGAGTACGACTCCCGCCTTGGAACCGAAGACGTGCTTGCCTATGGCGGAGCGCTCCGTCGCCCCTCGTCGGGCGAGCACTTGAGCGCCTGGGTCCAGCGGCGCCCCCCGCTGAATACAGCGCGACGCCACCGCGCCTGAGGCCGGGCCCGAAGGTTCCTCCCGCCCCGGGCTGAATTGAAGTCTTAACAAGGCTGTTTGCATTGTTCGCCGGGCTCGCCCCGAATCGCACGGGAACACAACACCGCGAGCGCCGACATCCTGGACGTGCGCGATGGCGACATGAGCAGACGGCGTGCGTACGTGCGTACCACATGCATTCCTGACCACGCCCGAGCGCATCGCCCTTGCTTCCGCCAGGTACGACGCCACCGCTGCCACGCCCTGAAGTGCACCATGAGCACTGCTCTGGCGCTGATTGCGCGTTTGTTTCGGGATCTTAATCTCATCTGACCCTGCGCAGAGAATGCCTTCTGTGAACGGCGCCCTGCGCGTCCATAAGAACGGCGCGCAAACACTACTCTATCCATCGGCTGCCTCCCGTCATTGCGTGTGGCTGACATACGGATCGAGAGTACATGGTTTAGCTTGCATACGAGGATTATCAGCACAGTGCGACGCTGACACTGCTGCACGTGTTGGCGAGGGTGGCCTCGTTCCCAGATTGGTGGCACTGGTGCAGGGAAGTGGGCGAGCTGAATAGCACTACATGTCGTCGTCAACCTGATCCATGCTCTCGATTAACCCATCACGCGGCGTACGACATCGTGTCCGACGGCGCGCCAGCTGTAGCAGCAGTAGCTGGTGGGGAGCCTGGCAACGCCCGCCGACGGAGGTGAACGTGAGGAGCCAGGTCAACTCGGAACCCCGGTACACCGGATACAGAATGCCCTCACCCAGACCCACGCATTACCATACATAATGAGCCTGAACCATGGCCCTGCCAGCAGCCGCAGCACATGCCCTCCACCACCACCAAGCGCGCAGAAGTGTGGCGCATCTCATCAATCTGGTCACATCATCTCACCTCCACCACTTTGAATCGGCACGCGGCGTACCTGTGGTGTGTAAAAGATCGCCAGCCTCAGCGTGTGGCGCTGACAAGCTGATATGAGAGCGCAACTCTGCCATTGACGCACACAGCAGTCCCATGTGGTGACGAGCCGAAAGTGGAGAACAGCCTCGTCCGCTGTTGGGAGCTGTGACGATTCGAATCACGGTCTCGGAAGTAGCCGTCTGCCAGTCTGAACATGGCAGTGGGTCCCACCTCACAGAGTCAGCCACACAGCGCCGTTCATCTGCATCAGCTAACCATCTCCCGCAGCCCGAGCCGTGGTCGAGTGCTTCCTGACAGCAGACAATCACGATACATAGGATACAGCGTCGAGACTAGGACGTCCCAAAGTCGCCGGGGTACGGCCCGCTGCCGTCAGCTCCGTCTCGGCTAAGGCCCACGGCCCTGCGCTCTCACATATCAAACTGCTGGTTGACGTTGCCCGGGATGCACTCCCACAGCTGGACGTTGTTGCCGACGTCGCCGTCCCGGACGTCCAGGCAGAGCCCGCGGCCCGCGAGCTCGATCCGCCCATCGGAGTGGAAGACCCGGTAGCACTCCCACGCGTGCGGCTCGACGCCGTTGCCGGGGTCTGGGTGAGCGGGGGAGCGAGCGTCCAAGGGTGGGAGGGTGGGAGGGTGGGGGGGGGGGGGGGCGGGGTGGGGCGGAGCGAGCTGAGCGAAGGGTAGGGGAGACTTACACAGCGTCGCGTCGATACAGTACTCCGGCCTCGACGCCGTACTCGCCGTGTACGGGTTCCCGATAAACTGGCCGTTGAACACCCACTTGATGTCGCAGTACTTGTGGTCCGACGACACGCTGGTCTCAGCACACCCACCGCGGGACGTACACCTGCAGCCTGTCGCCGTCCCCGTGCCCGCGGATGGGCCCGCCGCACGCGCCGAGTTTGTTCTGGTCGCCGTTGGCGCCGCGCCAGTTGATGCGCGACGCCTCGGCGCGGGTCAGGAGCCGCGCGCCGAGGGGCGTGGCGGACGCGAGGGTGGCGAGGGTGAGCGCGACGAGGGCGAGCATGGTCAGCGGGGAGTTCGTCAGCTCGAGCTTGAGGGACGGTGTCCTTATATTCCGCGCCGAGGCTGCCGCGCTCTCGGACGCGACGTGCCACCGTGTCAGTGGCACCAGGATGCCGGGCGCGCTTGGCTCGCGCCGGCACTCCGGTTCAGGTTGAAACGCGCCGACCTTGATATGCCGCAATGGTCAACGCGTCTCGGCGCGTTCCTGTGAGTCCAGCGTTTGTCGGATCGAGATATTGGGTGCCGAGATGCCAATCCGAGGAGCTGATGAACGCACAGGAACAAGGCGAGTCCACGATGAAAGGCACGAATGGCCGACGTGACCCCCACTCTGGAACTGCCCCTCCCTCCCCTCGTCCCCTCGTGTCCACTGCATCTCTCCTCCTCGGTTTCTGGCCCAGATACGGAATGTGCTGGCCGGAGGTGCGCGGCCGGCGCTTTGGGCATTGTCCGCGTGCCGACGCTGGGGGACCGCTGGCGTTGACGGGCACACTTTGCGAGAGGGCGCAGTGACGAGCTCGTGTGCCGAGGTGGCGGGGCGGACAATATTCGCGAAGGTGGCGTACTCGGACAGGGCGAGCTCGCGGGCACAGCGGTGGCGAAGGCGCGGGTCCAACGGGCTGGCTCGATCCAGGTCAGCCGCGCCCGCCAGCGTTCCTCGACGACCTGGACCGGCGCCGACAGGTCAACCAACCGCACCGAGATCTTGGCGTGTAGGGCGAAGGACGTTTCGCGTTCCAGTTTGTTAGCTACGAGGCACGCGTCACAACACATGTATCAGCTTCATCTGATGGGCTCAGGCGGCAGCAAGCCGCATCGCGTCCGAGAGCGCCGGATCGCGCTGTCCTAGAGTATGGTGAGGCGACCGTCTCGAGTGATGCCGAGAACGCGGAATGCCACCGTCTACCTCTATGTAACGCTGCCAACTGACAGCGACTCGTCCGCCAACAAGTGGGGGCCGAGGCACCTCGCGAAACACCCACCAAACGTTCATCAAGCTATTGTCCATCACGGGTTAATTAGTTAGGCACGCAGTGGTCAGCGCATCGGGGCCCTCCTCTGCGTGGTCACGCGCGACTCACACATCCCACAGCTGGTTCGCGTTCCCCACCCACTTCCACAGCTGCACTGTGTTGTCCGCGTTGCCGTCCGGCACATCGAGGCAGAGGTTGTGGCCCGCGAGCTCGATCCGCCCGTCCGAGTGCAAGACCCACTGCTGCTGCCACGCGCCGTCGTAGCAGTCCCACAGGTGGGGCTGGACGCCGTTCCCGGGGTCTGGTGAGCGATGGGGAGAGGGGGACGTACTCAGAGTCGAGTCGAGACACCGCCGGTCGCGCGGCCACGGCTCGCCCGGCGCGGGGTACCTGTCGTCCAGGATCTCCACCTGAGAGCCGACACCCCACTGAGCCGCGCCCGAGTAGGGGTACACGCCGCCGCCGGTGAGCTTGTCCCCGTTGTTTGCGGACTCCGAGGGGACCGGCACACGAGGCCAGGAGGTAACGGTTGCCCGTGCCGGCCCGCCAGAAGATGGCGGATGTGTCGGCGCGGGTGAGGACGCGGGGCTCGGACCCGGGGAGGGGGCTGGCGGCCGCGAGCAAGAGGAGGGCCAGGGAGAAGAGCATGGTGGGTGGTAAGCGGCCAGGTGCCGCCCTCTCCTCATGACAGAGGCAGGAACCGCGCCAAGCGCCCCCGCGAACACATGCACGCCCAGGTGCCGCTGCTCCGCATGACGACATTGTGGATCGGGCGATTCCGACCGAAGTCGCATGCCGCCACTATGCTCGGCCGGAAGTCGTTAGACCCTGTCCAGCGTCTTGTGATGGTCTCCCGGAGCCAGGGTGGGCCAGCGGCGGAAGCACGCGCCTGACGATGCACCTGACGATGCACAGTATACCTCTCTTCAGAATGGCGGATGTCTGCCCGCTAGCCTCTCCCACGGCGGCCTCGGAGCCTGCTACGCGGCCCACGGCGGGGTGCATGGGGATCTGCTGATGTGTACAAACGACTTGCTTCCCTGCGTCACGGTCTCCCCTCGCAACCGCCTCCGATGCCGACCTGCAGGACACATCGGCTAAACCTGAGATCTCCGCAGACAAGGCCGCCGCTCCGATGTCAGCTGCACGGCTAGGTTCGGCAGGCCAGTCGTGCTAATACATTCCGCGCGGAACAGCGGCATGTGACAGCTGTCAGGCTCGTCAATGGGAATCAAGGCAGATAACCTTGTCGACGTCAGCCGAGGCGCAACGTCACATGCCGTCGCCCTGCCACACCCAATGCACCACCGATCGGAGCGGAGTGCACCGCCCCGAGTGACCGTCACGGCTCCTCCAGTCACTTGACTGCAGCAGTGCCAGGTACAGCGCATGGGCCTTATTACCGCGAACGACAGGTTGTGCCTCCCACCCCAACCTCAACCATGCTCGCCGCCGTCCTCGCCCTCGCCACTCTCGCCGCCGCCTCCCCCCTCCCCGAGGGCTCGCGGCTCCTCTCCCGCGCCGAGACGCGCCTCATCACCTGGCGCGGCAGCTCCTCCCGCAACCAGCTCACGGCCTGCGCGTCCGGCGGCCCCACCGGCGGCCGCGACGGCGACAAGCTGAGCCTGTACGTCCTCTGCGCCTTGCGCTGACCACAGGATCCCCGAGCCGATGCGGTACTGCGGCACGGGGTGGGAGGTCGCCGGCACGATCAAGAGCGGCCGCTGCATCGACGCGACGCTCTGTACGCCGCGCCGTGGGGGAGCTGACGGCAGACCCGGGCAACGGCGTGAAGCCGCATGTGTGGCAGTGCTACGACGGCGTGTGGCAGCAGAGCTGGACGTACCACTCGAACGGGCAGATTGAGCTCACTGGCCGCGGCCTGTGCCTCGACGTCACGGACGGCAACCCCGAGCTCGACCTCCAGCTCTGGCAGTGCTACGAGGGCAACGTCAACCAGCAGTTTGACATGTGAGTCGCACGCGCTGGGCGGTTGATGTCGAGTGATTCGTTACGATCCGTCTGTTCGTAGCACGCGCTGATGGCAGTGGCCCGTGGCACCCTTAGGCCAGCTCGGAGCTGGGCGAGGGCAAAGCCCGCAAGGACTATGAAGTGGACATTGAAGATGCAGATGCAGTTTGTGCGGTTAGTGCCGGATTAGGACCAGGACCAAGTTGAGTCTGTCTCGTGTAGGACCGATGTTGGGACGGGCGTGTGGCACTCGAGTGCGTCGCTGCCGATGGTTCGAGAAAGACTGACATCTATAGCAGCTACAGATGGACGCGGAGGGTGGGTCTGGCATTCCCCCACGTTCCGGCGGAGCTGCTGCCTGTTGCCTCTACACCCAGACTACCCCGGGCGGGACAGGTTGGTTCACCTAATGCCTCGCGCGCCGGCCTCACGTAACGTGTCGTCAACCTCAGGTCACAGGTATGTCTCTGTCTCCACTGGACGCGCGGGAGTGCGATCGGCGCCTCGGCAGCAGACATGTGACATTGGCCCCGTGGCACGAGGCGTAAACGGCCGGCGGTTGCGATTCAGGGCCGAGGGTGCGGCGAGCGTGGTTGAAGGCTTCGCTCATCAGCTTGCAATCTGCTACCTCTGAGTGGTCAGCCAGGTCGAGCACTTGACAAAGGCATCTGGGATGGACCCACGAACTTACGGCGACGAAGGATGACGGGGTGCGTCGAGGGTCGACCGAGGAGGAACGGCGGAACGATGTTGCGGCCGGCGACGATGTCGTCCCACTCTCCACACTGACGAGTTCGGAAGACATGGGTGAGGAACGTGGGCCGTGGGACAAGTGTGTAGTCGGATCGCCACCGTTCCTCGGCTACCAGACCGAAGAGTGTCGCCGACGCCATCGAGTCGCCGTGGGGAGGGAGGGCAGGAGAGTCGCACCTATTGTCATCAGTGCTGAACCGCTAAACCGGTGGAGCTCGACTCACAACAATACCAGCGAAGGACGGTGGACATGCCCTTGATGACCAGGGGCGTGAGGGGAGGGGCGTTGAGTGGAAGGCAGAGGAGGAGGCGACCGACAATGTTTGGGTCCGCTGGGTTCCAGTACATGGTGCTCCAGATTCAGCGTGAAGGTTGTCATCCTTTCTCACGTCCGCTGGCGTTTTGCCTCTACAGGTGCACGCCTCCGGTCGCTTATGGTGCTCCATGCTCTGAGGGACAGGGGCGCTCCAGTCTGCAGGCGTGCCGTCGGAACGGATGCTAACCTTGTGGACATGCGGCCGCTAGTGGCGCGAGCAGAGCGTCACATGTCCGCCCGTAACACCGCCCCGCACACAGCTCCGCGACGCCCTCGGGGTACATGAGCACGTCTGACTCCTGTCGACCGCCATCGCAACCTCAACATGCTCACCGCCCTCCTCGCCCTCGCCACGCTCGCCGCCGCCACCCCCCTGCCGGAGGGCCCGCGCCTCCTCTCGCGCCAGGAGCTCACCCGCATCACCTGGCGCCACGGCACCGACAAGAAGCTCCTCGTCGTGTGCGGCAGCGGCCCCGTCGTCGGCCTCCAGATGGGCGACAAGCTGAGCCTGTAGGTCCCCGCGCGTGCGCTCACACAGTGCCGGCGGCTACGCGAAGTACTGCGTCCTCGCGCACTGGGACGGCCGCATCCGCAGCGCGCACAACGACTACCGGCAGCCCGACTACTGCCTCGACAGTACCCTTTGTGCGTCCCTCCCAGCCTCCCTACCCAGCCGCCTGCTCGTTCCGCTCCGCTTCCTGCTCACACCAGACCCCGGCAACGGCGTGCAGCCGCACGCGTGGGAGTGCTACGACGGCGCGTGGCAGCAGAACTGGGTGTACCACGCGAACGGCGCGGTCGAGCTCGCGGGCCGCGGCCTCTGCCTCGACGTTACGGACGGGGACACGACCAAGAAGGTCCAGCTCTGGGAGTGCACCGGCGGCCCGAACCAGCAGTGGGACATCTAGTGCTTTACCAGCCGATAGGACAATGCAATGGACACTTGACGGCCGAGGCACGTGCTTCTGGAAGACTTACCCGATCAAGGCAGTTAACCTTGTCGACGTAACGCCTGGGCATGTGACCCGCATCTTGGTCGGGGGCGATGCGGCACGTTGGTCGCAGGCTGTGGGGCTGGGCAGAGTTCCGATGGAAGGCAGATAACCTTGATGGATTCATCATTCCGCGGTTGCCGTCTTGGCGCTGCACTAGCGTGGTCAGTGGAGCGGATCCTGCAGCTGACACGCTGACGCTGGCCGAGCTTCTCAGATCCGCCACGCCGAGCCCTCTCTCACATAGACGACGGCCGAAGCCACGACCGCACACTACCTGCACACCCCCGCTCCACCATGCTCGCCCTCCTCCTAGCCACCCTCGCTCGCCGCCGCCACACCCCTCAAGCGCGCCGGCGAAGAAGCCGTGTCCTGGGTGCACGGCGGCGACGCCAACACCATCATCGCATGCACGAGCCGGCGCTTCCCGAACGGCCAGCAGCCGGACATGTGCGCTCTCTCAGTACCCGCTGACCCCAGCCTCCCGGGCTTTGACGTCGCGAGCAACTGCCACGCCATGAACTACGCGATGGAGTTCCATGCCGGGGGCAGGAAAAAGTGCCTCGACAGCACGCTGCGTGAGTCGGCCCCACCTCCACTCTCTGATCTCGCCCACCCCGCCACTCCCGCTCCTCTCGCTCACCACAGACCCCAGCAACGGCGTCAAGCCCCACCTCTGGGACTGCTACCCCGGCGCGTGGCAGCAGAGCTGGACCATCCACGCCAGCGGCCTCATCGAGCTCACGGGCACGAACCTCTGCCTCGACGTCGTGGACGGCGTCTCGGACCCCGGCCTGCAGCTGTGGCAGTGCGACGCGGACAACTCGAACCAGGAGTGGCGCCTGTGAGTTGCGTCAAGAGCAGGCTGACAGCAGGGGCGTCACGGGCTAGGCTGGATTGGTGACAAGGACACTGAAACGAGGGCGTGGCCAGACTCCACGCGGACACTGAAGCTGAGATGCATGTGTAGTCGGCTCGGAGGAGATTGGGTGAGCCTTGCATGGTCATGTGTTCCGTCGGGGGCGGCGTTCTGCGCAGAGGGCTGAGGGCGAGATCCACCCCGTGAGCATGACGTCCCGCTCAAGGCTCATAACCTTATGTGAGACTGACAGTTGTGGTGGGCATGCCCGCTGCCCGCCACATCTCGCGAAGCAACCTCCGTGCGGCCGCAACGTGCCACCGCACATCAGATGACTGCTTCGCTTGGAGTTTGTTGGACAGAGCCGCCATCTCAAAGCCTCTTAACCAGCGTTCGCTGGCACCCATTCCCCACGCACTCGCCATGCTCACCGCCCTCGCCCTCCTCGCCCTCGTGGCCGCGGCCCCGGCCGACATCCACCCCCGCGCCACCCTCATGCGCATCACCTGGCGCCACGCCACGACGACCGAGAACACGCTCTTGACCTGCGCCAACAACCCCTACGTCCCCATCTCAAACGGCGCGGCCATCCGGGTGTGCGCCGCGGCCCTTCTCCGCTCACCGCAGCTCCAAGGGCAACAGCTACTGCCACGACGGGTGGTATGTCGAGAACGGCCAGATCCGCAACTCGAACCAGTACTCGAGCCGCGTGGCTGGTTGTCTCGACAGCACGCTCTGTCAGTCCCCTTCCCGCCTCCCCGCCCGCACCTCGAGCTCGCTCACCCCAGACCCCGGGAATGGCGTCAGCCCGCACTACTGGGACTGCTACCCCGGCGTGTGGCAGCAGAGCTGGACGGCGCATGCGGACGGCCGGATCGAGCTCACGGGCACCGGTAAGGGAGCGACGGACGCGCTGACCCAGGCCTCTGCCTCGACGTCACGGACGGGGACGTCACCAAGCTCGTCCAGCTGTGGAAGTGCTACACGGGCAACCCGAACCAGCAGTTCGACATGTACGTCGCGAGAGGCGGAGCTGACGGCAGCAAGCCGTACTTCTAGTGCAGCGCGAACAATGAACAGGACACTGGACAGGACAATGGACGGAGAATGCATACGCGTGGGGCTTGATTGTGCTGCAGTCGATCTTCTGGTTTCTCCGCCGGTTTCTCCCTCCAACCGATGCACCACTCGAAGCATCCCTCCGATCGGAGAGGGCTTCTCCCACGGAGGTCACCGCCGCATTGAACCGCCCATGCCGCCTTGTGGGCATCGGGAGAAGTGGAGCCGACGCGGAATGCAGGAACGCAGCTGTACAGTATCTGAGAGTCAGTTAACCTTATCCTTAATGAGCTCATGGCGGGCGTCACATGCTCCTCTGCCTGCCGCTCAGTTGGGCGCGCTGCATCGCCTCGGCCTTCCGGGGCAGCGTGGGTCGGACCACGTCTCCCCGGAGCCGCAGGAAGCATTGCAGAGCAAGCCACAGATGTGCTCGGACAGCTGCACCGCGTGCAGGGCTTCTCCGTGCATTCCGCATGGGGGGGTGGGTGAGCAGTGCGTTCCGCTGGGAGAAGTCTTGGCGGCAATGTCAGGCTGTGGGGCCATTGCATGGGTCCCGATGGCTGCTCGCCTGTGCGTCAGCTGACCATCCTGCGCGGCATGCATATAACCCTTTGTCCACTCCCCACTCCTCCCCACTCGCCTGCCTCCTCCTCGCTCCTCACTTCTCGCTCGCCCTTCACGCCATGCTCCTCGCCACCCTCCTCCTCTCCCTCGTCGCGGCCTCGCCCATCGCCAACCCCATCCCCGAGGAGGGCATCCTCCTCTCGCGCCAGAGCACCTCGGCCACCGTCCTCTGGCGCGGCGGCACCGACCGCCGCACCCTCATCTCGTGTGCCGGCGGCGGCCCGAACGGCATCCGCAACGGCGACCCCCTCCAGATGTGCGTTGCTTCGCGACGGCGGCCCTGATGTGCGAGAAGGCTGACGCCAGCGGCGGGTCCTACTTCCGCTACTGCAACCCGAGCTGGAGCGTGTCGGGCAACTTCAACCAGGGCGCCATGCGCTGCCTGGACAGCACGCTGTGTGAGTGGGGCCGTCGATTCATCCTCCTCCCCCATGGCTGCGTGTGACCCGCGCCTCCCTATCTTGTCGCTCCCTTGTCCCCCCTCTCTGCTTCCCTCGACTCCCCCTGGCTGCTACGCAGCTCGCCGCTCGGCGCTTACCCAGACCCGGGCAACGGCGTCAAGCCCCACATGTGGCAGTGCTACGACGGCGTCTGGCAGCAGCAGTGGCGCTACCACGCGGACGGCACGATCCGCCTCGACGGCCACAATCTCTGCCTCGACGTGATCGACGGCGACCCCATCAAGGGCGTGCAGATGTGGCAGTGCTTCCCGGGCAACACGAACCAGCAGTGGGACATGTAAGTGCCGAGCGGAGCGAGGCGGGGCGAGGTCTGTGGAGCGAGCGAGTGCCGTGGAGTGGAGGAGGCAGGCGAGCGAGACTAACATCAGCGTGTACAACCCGTTCTGATCGCGCGGCCGACCGAAGTCGGTCGTATGGACCTTTGGACAATGAGACAATAATGTAAAGCGGTCATGAGGTTATGGATGCATCTCGTCCGCACGAGTGCGAAGTTGATCGCCGTACCGGATGGCCGTGAGGGCCATCGTCGTTCTTTGTCCGGTCGGGCTCGAGCAGGTGCACGATCCACTGACGCCGCGCGGTAGGGACGGGCCTTTAACGCCCCGGAGACCAAGCGCTTGCAAGGTCTGGAAGGAGACCATGCCACGGGCGGCACTTGTCCCAGCACCCCGCGAGCCACTGGCGTGGTACGATGCGCCTGAACTACGCCCGCAGTCGGCGCCCGGGGTCAGCACTCCGCGATGAGGGCGTAGACGAGCGGCACTCGAGGCAGCTGGTTCCACTGGATGGTGGAAGGAATGGAGTTGGTGCGGTGCCTGTCGATGCGTCCAGACGAGCCGGGGCTGGAGTGCGACCGGGCAGGGATCTGCGGATCGGCAAGGGAGTGCGGGGGCGCAGTTGGGGATCCAGCATGAAACTCTGGACCGCTGGCGTGGCTGCGGACGCCGATCCTCCAGCCCCTTGCCCCCTTCGTTCCGCAGTGCCCCGTCTAGGTCTCCGCTGTGTGTGGTTACGGCGTGGGGCCGCAGGGTGTCACCGATGGAGCAGTCCCGAGCGCCGAGTGCCAAGCTGAACCCGCCCGCTGCTTGCCCGCGCCCGCACTCCCCCGCACGCCTCCCCCGCTGGCCCCGCTCCCACTCGCACCTCGCACCTGGGCTTTGCAAGCTTACCCCCTCGCTAGCCTCGCGCCGTCTTTCGCTTGAAATTCTGCTGCGTTGTCACACGCCGCGCATTTAGTTATAGCCCTGCTTTGTGGGGATGCATGCCGAATCCTGGAAGCGAGCTAGGGAGGCACTCACCTCGTCTGCGCGTCCACGTCCAAGCGAGCCGTGCATTTTCATTGACATTTGGTATGCCGTCTCCTGAGATGTCTCAGAGAGGACATTCCAGAATCTGCCCAGCAGGTCGGCATAACAGATCGTGGCGCATGGGGTGCGGTCCTCAGACCGGAGGCCAGGAGGGTCGCCTCACACGAGCATGTGAGGCGCCGCCATTTGGCATGTATTGCATTCAGGCTCCGTGCCGCCGGCAGTCGCCCAGGTGCTTGATCGGTTCGGTCGGCAGCTTGACTTGACTGTGGGGTGGTGGGGTGGTGGGGTGGTGGGGTGGTGGGGTGGTGGGGTGGTGGGGTGGTGGGGTGGTGGGGTGGCTGAATGCCATTGGCCCGTGGGTAGAGATAAGCCCCAGCCTCCACGCCTCGCGGCCTTGGTACCTAGTCGGTGATCGCCCTCGCCTCCCACGTCCCGCTCGGCGATCTGCGTCTGCGCGCAACGATGTACAGAGAAAAGTTTCGAGGAGCGGACAGACTGCAGACTGCGTGGGGACGCGCACGATCTAATTGAGTGCATGCATGAGTGGTGCGACCGGCGCAATGCTAGCCCGCGAGGCTGCGAGATACCCTATTCTATGACATCACCAGCCATCTCCGCGTCGGAGACATGGCCCCCGCTCTCACCCCTTGGCTCACCCCAGTCATCCCCCGTGCCTCTCGCTGCCGACTGCGGGCAAAGGCGGAGGGCAGAGGGCGGAGGGCGACGAGGGAACACGTGTATTCACGTCAGAGATGGCAAAAGGCGGGGTCAACGCCATCAACAACAAAATCCTGGGGGAAGGGGAGCAAGGCAGATCTGGCTACAGGCTGCAGGCTGCAGGCTGCCAGCACTACTGCGACACAGCCTAACATCCATTCCATTCTTCACTCTTCCCCTCTCTCTCTCTCTCCATATAACCCCCCGCTCCCCCTTCCTCTCTCCCTCATTCACCCACTCACCCCGCTCACCATGACCGACGCACCCAAGCCCCCCACCCGTCGCCGCCGCTCGTCCACCCCCTGGACCGAGGTGCTCGCCATGACGAGCATGCAGCTCGGCGACGCGGCGACCGTGAGCGTCGAGAATGCCGTCGACGACGAGCCCGCCTTCGACCCCGAGACGCCGCGTGACATGAGCTCGTGGGTGCTGCCCGTGGCGCCGCTGATGACAGCTACCCCCCACCCGAGCCTGGAGCCGACTTCAACATAGTCATGATTGGTGCAGGGGTGAGTCATGGGCGTGGAGGTTTCGGCGGATCGGCGGGTGGCGTGTGTGCGAGGAGGGACCCGTGGTGGTCGTGGTGGAGGAATGGCGAAAAGGGCGAGAGGTGTTATCGGCGAGGCTGGCGAGGGAAGGCGGGAAGCGGGTTGGCCGGCGAGACTCGGTGCACTCCGTGCCCAGGAGGGAGGAAGGAGGTTGCGGCTGCGAGCGGGCGTCAAGCGGCCCGCCGAGAGACGCTCGACGCGTACACGAACCCCACTAACCCTAGAACATCATGTTCGGCTCGGCCGAGGGCCCGTGGAATCACTCGTTCCGCCTCGAGCACAAGTTAGGCCCCCGCCTCAAGGTGACCGCGCTCATCGACCCCAACCTCGACCGCGCGCGCCAGGTCGTCGACGACAAGTGCAAGAGCTTCGTGCGCAGTGCGTACGAGGACTGCAAGTTCTTCAAGACGCTCGAGGACTACAACACCGCCCTCGAGGCCGACAAGCTCCCCAAGCCCCACGCCATCATCGTTGGCTGCCCGCCCGCTTACCGCGGCGGCACCACCAAGGGCACCGACCTCGAGCTTACGCTCATCAAGTACTTCCCCAGGGTGCCGTACTTTATCGAGAAGCCCGTCGGCACTTGCCCCGTCGAGAGCGCCAAGATGGTCGCCAAGAGCCTGCTCACCAACGGCAACATTGTGTCCGTCGGCTACATGCTCCGCTACCTCCGCTGCGTGCAGAAGATGAAGCAGATCCTGCACGACAACAACCTGACCGTCATGGCGACGAACGCGCGCTACGTGAGTGATCCGGTCTGGCTTGTCCTCTCCACCCTTCCCGTCTTGCTATCTCTCTGCCCCGCCCGCATCTCTCCCCCACGCTCGCTCCGCTCGCGTGTGCTAACCCCAGTCCTGCGCGTACGAGGCCATCGCCAAGCCCGCGTGGTGGACCAAGTCGATCGACATGGGCCCAGTCATCGAGCAGGGCACCCACTTCTGTGACCTGTCGCGCTACTTTGGCGGCGACGTCGACATGGACTCGGTCAACGCCCACGCCGTCGAGTGGTACGAGGCGCCCGGCCAGCTCTCCAAGATCCCCGTCGACGAGGACAAGATCCCCGAGGACGACCGCATCCCCCGCATCACCTCGGCCGTGTGGAAGTACACGAACGGCGCGGTCGGCACGTTCCAGCACTCGGTCTCGCTCCAGGGCGACCAGTACTTCTGCGAGCTCGAGGTCTGGGCTGACGGCTACCTCCTCCGCCTCACCGACCCCTACCAGAACCCCACCCTCTACGTCCGCCGCCCCGGCTCCAACGACGAGGAGCGCATCTCGTACAACGAGGACGACCCGTTCTTCTCCGAGATCTCGGGCTTCATCGACACGATTGAGAACGGCCCCGAGCCCAACATTCTCTCCACGTTCGAGGACGCCGCCAAGTCGTACGAGCTCACCTGGGCCATCCGTCTCGCGTCCGAGGCCAAGCTTGTCCGCAAGCCCTCCCAGCCGGCGTAGGCGGCACATGTGCGCAGGCACATCGCCATCGCCACAGCGCGCGCCGATCGGGGGCACGCGCCGCGCTGCGGCTCGCCGCAGCTGTAAGGTTGTCAGTGTAATGCATTCATCGGGACTCTACGAAGCAGCTCACGTCAGAGCGTCTACTCACCTTGTTGCTCGCTCCTCACCTCGCTGATGTTGTTTGCCTCGCGCCATGTCCATCCCAGCACAATCACTGCAGTACGGTAGTCGCCGCCCTCTTTGGCCTCCTTGACGGCTCGCCCAAGCTGTCGGGGCCGCGGAGCTCGGGCCAGGGCACACGACATCACGGCCCGACCTCCACATCTCTGAACTTGCATCTCTCCATCCTCCGTCGCACCCCACTCCGAATTACTCTCCTTCCCTCTTCCTGACCTCCAGCTGCATCTCTGCATCCCCATCCCCCTCCTCATGCCAGTGAATCGCACCGCATCGGACCGCACCCCCTCTCCCGCCTCGCCCTCCATCTGGCGCGCGGCCTCCTGCCTACAGCTGTGCGCGTCGATGTCGGCCGTCCGCGGCTCACCGTGCATCGAGTCGCAGGCTATCCCAGGCCCGATCTCTACTCTGCTGTTGAACAGGCAGGGACTCAGCCCCTACCTGCTACATACGTCCATTATGCAGCCTACAACCGCCCCAGACGGGCCCCAGGCAAGGGATCACGCCCGCGTCCCTCGCACCACAGCGGCCTCAGTCCCGACGCCTCTGCGCGCGCCCAACGCGCTGTGCCGGTGATCGCCATTCTCAGACATCGGCCCTAGAAATGCGGCTTGTCGACACACCCGCACGCCGCCAGCGTGTACCTGTCTCAGCGGGGCAGCGGCCAACTCACCAGGGACACCACACGGGACAGAGGAACGCCATCACGAGGCACTCCCACACGCCGCAGCACAGCATGTTGCAGCACGCGGTGCAGCCGCCGCCGCGCCTTTCGGGCTTGGGGCGCGCCGTCTGGGCCTCGGACGGCGTGGAGACGCGGGGAGGCGGCACGGGTTTCGGCTGCTGGACGACTGGGCCCGGAGGTGGTGCTGGCTCGTCGGCCGCGCGCTCTGGCGTCGTCGAGGTTTCTGGCTCCGCGCGCTCGGACACGGTCGAAGTTGCTGGCGCGTCGACGCGCTCCGACAACGTCGTTGTGGACGCCGTCGTCGTCGTTGGGTTGGACATGGAGGAAGTGGGTCGAGGACGATTTCGACGGGAGCCGACTGACACGAAAGGCACACCCGCATGCTGTGCTTATGCTTGGCGTCGGATACAATTCGCTCGGCCACCCTGAGTCCCCAGCCACCTCCCGAGACCTGGTGGTGTTTATCATGCATATGTCGACACGCTGGCAGGAAGGGCGCTCGGCGTCCCGGAGCACAGCGAGCACCGCCTCGATACATCCTAGCCGCCATCCAGACGCGGCGAGGCCCTGAATCTCTCTTCCAGGCAAGACGCGGATAAGCTTCTCAAGTCGTCGACCCCAGACCAACCAGCGTGCGCGTCGAACCCGGGGAGGTGTAGCGTTGCCCGCGCCATGAGGTGATGCCCGACATGGCGTGCTCGGTCCCTCTCGGTTGCTATTAGCGCAGGGTTGATGTTAGCGGGTGGTAGTAGAGTTATGGTCTCACGGGCCAGGGTGCAACGCCAGCTTGGTAGGCGCGGGCAGGGGTCCAAGGCGGCCCGGCCCCCCGGTGCCGGCTCACCTCGAGTCAGTGCCGGAGGATGTCAAAGCTTTCGCGAGGTGCGAGAGCCGTAGCTCGGGCATGAGATGGTGCTGCCTGTGTGCCGTGGAGACGTAAGCACGGCGAGCTATGGCCTATGAGGTGTGAGCGGAGGCTATCAGGATGGGCGGGGGAGTTGGTGGCTGAGGAGCGGGTGCCGCATCAACCATACTCTACCGCACATCATTCCTGGCAATGTCAATCCTGGCCACCCCGAACTTTCTAGTCGCCTCCGTTCCAAGTGGGCCGACGGCTTATCAGCGCCAGGTGGGGAAAGAGGAAGGGCGGCCACACGTCTCCTGTGGGAGGAGGCCCCCTGTGGGAGGAGGCCCCCTGTGGGAGGAGGCCCCCTGTGGGAGGCGATTAAAAAGCTGGAGGGATATGGGGGAATTCGTAATAGTTTGTACCGCGACGGATATCGAAAGATCATACCTCGAGATGGGGACGGAGGGCCAGGGAGCTTGCGCCATCTCTTGATAGTGTGTGGAGACGCCTTCTCAGGCGGGACTGATGTGCCGTCCATGGGGAACTGTTGGCCACAATCTGTGCTCGGGGATTGCGGCGCAGGACGACACAGCAATCGTACTCAACGCCTTCGAGAGATCAGCGCTTCCAGCTCCTACGAAAGCGAATGCCGCCAAGCACCAGCTCCTCTTTGCGGTCGACATTACCTTTCTGCGACTCACGAGGAGACGAGCGATGTGTGCGCTCTTCATTTTGGCAGCGGGCTCCTACCCGGCCGTCGTCCCACCCTCCCTAAAGACGACGTGCAGCGAGCGCACGAGACACTTGTTCGGCCACAATGGGTAGACGAAGCCGTCCGTGCCCGGGCGATGGCCGCTCGGGGGTTCACGAGACAGGACCTCGACACTGCGATCTCGATCCTCCAGGGCGGCAAGTACGCTGTCTGTTCCGTATCTATCTAAATGCACTGTCGGTACGTGGAAGGGTCGTTCAGATGCCGAAGCACTTGTGCTCGGGTGTGGCGGTTCTTGCTCCGCCAAGGCATGGTTAAAGATGGGACAGGGTGGCACTCTTGTGAGATCCGCGCGAGCAGGGAGTCGGGAACGCACTTGGATGTGGCGCTTGTCTGGCCTCGCCGGCTTTGTGTGCGTTCGAACCCTCTTTTAATAGAGTATTCGGAGTTGTCAGAGTTATTGCGATAGTGGCTGAGGACACCAATACGTAAGCCAATGCGACTGGTACAAAGCCCTCGGAGGCCTAGATCCGTGCTCGCAGAACAACAGAGGTCATTGAAACAAGATGCAGATATGCAGAGTTGGGCAGACTAAAGTCACGTGCAGTGGCAATAGCGGGGCCAAATATACCAATGACATCATTGGTGATCTGCGTTGTGTGGGGTCGGCTGGTCGGCGGCGATGGCCGAAGTGGTGGTGGTGGGCGCTTCGACTCGCTGCCACTCGCTTGTTGGACATGTAGTTATAGCATGGGTACTGATACAATGCAAGTTACTCTACACGGGCGCTACTGCGTGATTAGCCGCCACGCCTTGCCGTACCACGTCTTTGGTTCTGGCTCCTCGGTAATGTCCCACGGGTTGATAATGTTGGACGTGAGGTCGGCCTCGGAGGGCTTGACCATCTTGCTGCGCTTCAACACCTTGTACCCGATATAGGGTATGAGGTAGAGCACAAAGGAGATGTAGCTCGCGACAAAGTCTGCGCCATCGAACTTGGCGCCATTGTACGTGATGAACACGGGGAAGCCCTTGAAGATGCACACGATGGAGCAGAAGACGACGGCGAACCAGGCGGCGTAGGGCTGGAATCTGCCGTACCACACCAGCGTGCGGCGGGAGATGTCCTGCGCCTTCATGGCCTTGTGGAAGCGGACGTAGGTGAACGCGAGGAGACCCCAGTTGAGGATGTTGTTGAGGGAGATGAGGGACATGAGCCAGTCAAAGGCCTGGGGTGCGCCGCCCGAGCCGGCGGAGAGGAAGCCAAAGAGGCCGAGGGGCGCCGAGGCGAGCACAGCGTACAGCGGCACACCCTGCTTTGTCGTGCGGGCAAGAATGCGCGGCGCTTGCCCGTTGAGTGCGATGCCGCGGAGTGTGCGCGCGGCAATGTACAGGTACGTGTTGCCTGCAGACCAGGCGGACGTGATGATTGCGGCGTTGATGATCGACGGGAGCACCTTGATACCGGCGGTTCTGATGGCGATGACCCACGGCGACGAGGCGGCGTTGGCTTGCTGGTTCACAAGGTCGGGGTGGTTGGAGGGGACGCTGGTGTCAGCATAGCCGGTATAGGGCTTACATCATGCCGATCATGAGCGAGCCACCAATATAGAAGAACAGCTGGCGGTAGACGAAGAGGCGGACGTTTCGTGGGATCTGCTTGGACGGGTTCTTGGCCTCGGCGCCAGCAAGGACGATCACCTCGGTGCCGCCGTACGCGAACGCCGCGTTTGTCAGCGTGCTGCGGGTCAGCGATGCCTTCTTGCACACGTACTAGAAGAAGCCCAAGAATCGCCCCAGGTCGCCGGGGATCTGACGAAACTGGTTGAACGGTCCTGGGTTCTTCCAGTACTCGAAGCCCCGGCGGTGGCGGTCGGGCGCGCCGCCGAGCGTGATGACGAGCGAGCAAAGCATGAGGCCGATGAGAGTTATAACCTTGATGCACGCGGTAGCCACCTCGGCTTCTCCGTACCACCTCACAGGCAGCATGTTGAAGCAGTAGATGGCGACCAAGGATATGGCGATCCACACGGCCACGCTCACGCTCGTAATCCAGTACTCGACAAGGATGCCGATGGCCGTCACCTCGACAGCGACCGAGATGGCCATGTTGAGCCAGTCTGGGGTCAGCGCGAACGTGCG
>JAMALN010000738.1:0-19362 GCA_023630115.1 Cutaneotrichosporon sp. PK4640 | reverse complement strand
ACGTCCTCTTCGAGGTGCCGTCCAACCTCATCCTCCCGCGCGTCCGGCCCTCGCTCTACCTCTCGGGCCTCTGCATCATCTGGGGCGGCGTGAGCGCCTGCATGGCCGCCACGAGCAACTGGAAGCAGCTGGCGGGCGTGCGTTTCGCCCTCGGCGTCGTCGAGGCCGGCTTTGCCCCCGGCGTCGCATTCTACCTCTCCTCCTGGTACAGGCGGTACGAGCTGTCGACGCGCTACTCGCTGTACTACACGGCGACGGCGATCTCGGGCGCGTTCTCGGGCCTCCTCGCCGGCCTGATCACGCAGCACCTCGACGGCGCAAAGGGCCTGCGCGGCTGGCAGTGGCTCTTCATCATCGAGGGCGTCGGGTCCTCCTTTGTCGGCTGCTTCACGTGGATGATCATGCCCGACTGGCCGGCGACCACAAAGCTCCTCAGCGAGGAGGAGAAGATTCTCGCCGCGCAGCGCCTCGCGTACGACGGCCTCGGCGCGACGGCGGGCGGCGAGGAGATCTCCGAGGGCAAGGCGCTCAAGCTCGTCTTCAAGGACTGGCGCGTCGGCTGCCTCGTCATCCTCTACATGCTCTCGACGGGCGCCCAGACCATCCAGTACTTTATCCCCACGCTTGTCTCGGGCCTCGGATACACGGGCTACGACGCCCAGTACCACACGATTCCCGTGTACGCCTCGGCGCTGGTGTACATCCTCGTGTTCTGCATGTGCGCCGACTGGCGCCGCAACAAGCCGCTGTTCATCTGCATCGCGAGCGCGATCGGCGTCCTCTGCTTCATCATCACCGTCGCCAACACCAACAAGATGGTGCAGTACGTCTTCCTCATCTTCGGCTTTGGCAGCGTGTACGCCGCGTGCCCGCTCATCCTGACGTGGGTGCCAAACGTCATCGCGTGGCCCGCCGAGAAGCGCGCCGTCGCCATCGCGCTCGTCAACGCCATGGGCAACAGCGCGTCCATCTACGGCGTGTTCCTGTGGCCCAAGAGCGACGCGCCGCGCTACATCCCGGGCTGGAGCGCGACCACCATCTTCATGGCCCTCATTGGCGCCTTGACCGTCGTCTTCACCCTCCTCCTCCGCAAGTACCCGCCCGAGGAGCCCGAGGGGCATGTCGCGCAGGATGTCGTGCCGCGCAAGGAGTCGACTTCCGAGGCGTAGTGGTCTGAGTAAGAGGAGAGCGTCTTCGAGGGGGGAAGAGCGGAGGGTGCAGTCAGAAGATAGAACATAGCAAGCTCGGGTAATGCAACTATTCCAGGGATGAGCACAGGCAGTGGGTGGCGCTAAAGCCGCGGCGTCGAGTCGGGAACGCCCATCCAAGTGGTCTGCGAGGATGAGGGGGAGCAATGCGGTAGTGGCAGTAGATGTAAGGACTGCTCGCCGCATCCACCCCACCCTCAGCGAGCTCCAGACAAAGACAAAGGCCTCAGACTGTGTCAGATACACGAAGCGGACCGCACACCCGAGTGGCCAGGCCCACCCTCACCGCTGAATTGTACCTATACGTACCTAGCTGAAACCATGGCTGAATTGAACGCGTCTCTTCCCTGTGGCGCTTCCATTTGTTCGGAGCCATGTCCGCACATCCCGTTCAGCAGCAACTCTGTCGACTGTGAGCGTCAGGCGTCCGCTCCGCCCCTTCTCCGCTGCTGTCAGCCGTCAGGCCATGCAGGAATCGATATAAAGCGCCGGCGCCCACTCGCAGCCCGCACTCCCAACCACCATGAAGCTCCCCAGCGCGCTAGCCCTCGCCCTCGCGCCGCTCGCCCTCGCCCGCGTCGGACCGGGCGAGTTCATCATCGAGGGCGGCATGAACTTTATCGGCCGCGTCGACCCCATCATCGCCCCCGGCCGCGTCGGGGACCACGTGCACACCGTCTTCGGCGCGTCCAACTTCCGCGAGGTGCTCAACACGCCCGCCGAGCAGGCGCGGGGCGAGTGCACGAGCGCGACGGTCTCGGCCGACATGTCGCACTACTGGGCGCCGACTGTGGGTCCGCCACCTTCCTAGCTGACTCAGGTGTACTACATGCACGACAACGGCACCTTCTCGGCGCTCGAGGGCACCCCGCGCGCATACTACCACATCACGAGCGACAAGGTGCAGCCGTTCCCCCGCGGGCTGCGGATGGTGAGCGGGACCGCGATGAACCGGAGCGCCAGCACGCGCTCGCTGGGCGTCAAGCTCGGGTGCTGGGGCAACCGGCAGAAGATCCTGCCCAACGCCGGCGCGGGGTGGACGTGGTCGACGTGCGGGGCGGGCAAGCTCGAGTTCAGCGTGACCTTTCCGTCGTGTGGGCGGGCGGACCGCGCGCTCGACTCGGCCAACCACTTCGACCACATGGCCTGGCCCGTCGACAGCGTGCACGGCAACGTCGTGAACCCGCTGCAGGGCAACGCGTGCCCCGCCTCCCACCCGATCCAGTATCCCGTCCTGGACCTGGTGTACACGTACGCGTTTGACGGCGCGCGCCCGTGGCGGGCGGGGCGCGACAACGTCGTCCTGAGCAACGGCGACATGGTGGGCGGGTCGTACCACGCCGACTTTGTTTCGGGGTGGGACGAGGCCGTGCTGGCCGCCGCGATCAAGGACTGTCCCGCCAAAGGCCCGAACCTCGGCGAGTGCTCCCTCCGCGACTACTTCATCCCCGACCGCAAGGCGTTCGACCCGAAGCGCTGGCCGACGGGCACGGGCGGGCAGTGCGCGCACGCCGGCCAGATCCCCGCCGAGGAGGTCGGCCTCGCCCTCCCCATCCCCAAGCTGCCGGGGTGCAACCCTCTGTGGCCTGCGAACGTGGCGTCCAAACCGGGGTGCGCGTCGCAGCCAACGCTCGGCTTCGTCTCGCCCAACGCGTGGAAGGGCGGGAGCACCGCCAACGTGCCCCTGTACATGCCCACGGACCTCGGCATGTTCAACAACCCTCGCGACCCCGTCAACCACCTCCGCGCAAAGTTTAACCGGTGGGGCACGATCGGCGTAAACTACCAGAATGTCATGATGCCGCCACACACACCGTCCGCCAACCCCATGGACCCGAAGGTGTGGATGCCGCCCGACACGAATCCGCAGCGCAGCAGCACCGTCAAGAACATGGCGGACAAGACGGCGTGGCGGGGCATGTACCCTGGGCAGTAGTCGCAGAAGGATATACACTTCCTGTTGATTAACTCGCGATATGTACTGTACACGCGCCACACTAGTGCCCCGCCAACGCACGCCTCCGGTCATCCTCCTTACACCGGTCCCACGCGAGGCACAGCGCCACCACGACCCCCAGATCCACCCCGGGCGCCACCGTGGCATAGTACTCCTCCCTGTTCTTGAGCACCAGGTCCTTGCCCCAGTACGCGTGGGACACGGACGCCACGAGCGCGCCGGTGTGCAGGTCGGTGATCTCGGCCGAGAACCCCCGTTTGTTGTCCAGCAGCTGGAGCGTCGGTGCGTCCCCCACCGTCCCCGGTACGATGGCGTGCAGGAGCGTGTGGACTGCGTCAGCTCAACCACCCCGGAACGTACAGGCCTTGAACCTGCGCTGGACGCGGAAGAGCTCGGTCCCGCGCTCGTCCTCGCAGATGAAGGGGCGGAGAACGGCGACCCTCTTGTTCCGCATCTTGAACAATACCGCGCCGTCCGGGGTCATGACCGCTGCGGTTAGCCTGGTCGGGTCGGACCCACTCTTGAAGTTGGAGAGCCAGAATGCCGGGCCGGTGACGCTGACGACGGGGACGCCCGCGGCGTCCAGCACGTCGCTCGTTTCCTCCTTGACCGTAAAGAGCTTCTTGGAGATGACGAGGGTGGTCTGCTCGTGGCGCACGAGGCCGCGCACGGCCTCCCACGGCGGCGAGACGGGCGCGAGGAGCGGCAACGGCTCCGGCGGCGGTGAGGCGCGCCTGAATATGGGCATGGCGGATGAAGCTGAGCGGCAGCCGAGGCTGACATTGTGTTTATATCTCTGCGCCGCGCTGGCGCTCTCGTGCTCGGCGGCTCCGGAACGCCTACGGAGGCGAAGTGGGAGGCAGGGTGGGAAGCGTATGGACGGACACGGAGGTGGTCAACCGTTATCTGCTATATCTGGCGCGCGGATGACGACGGGGTATGTGGTAGCTGATCTGCTGACTTGCTGTGCGATCTCCAGACGCCCAGACATGCGGACCCGAATAGCAGCCGCCACAGCGTTTGTTAAGGCGTCGTCAATGATGCGGCGTGCGGTGTGGTGGGCGCCTCGGAAGGCGATCTCCTGCGCTCACTGTTCGTGATCGCCGCGAGCTTGGTTCCGAGTCAGTTCACTATGTATGCCACATCCAGCTGCGCCACCTCCTCAACCAAAAGGCGAGTTTGGATGAGCGATGTGTTCGACCCACGCAGACGTCTCTACATGTGCGCACTCTTCCACCCCTGTCCCGATCCCGATGAAGGTCTCGCCAGCCCGCTATGCGGACGTCAGCTCGACATGCGCACCCGCGTCAGCCACCACGCCATTTAGTGCCTCGCATCACTCTCGACATCGCATGCCAGGCAGCTGAGGCACCGTCACCCCCTCATCTCCGTCGACTCCGCCCACGCAAACCATGGAGAAGTAAATGCAACATATGAGACATAACCACTGTTTCTACTGACTAGCTGGCGCCTGTATCCGTCAGCACTGGCTTGGGGAACAGGAAGAGAAGGAGAGTGTGTCAGGTACAATGCGAAGTGGCTTCTTGTGCGCGGTGTCTAGCCGGCTCAGGCTCATTAAATCAGGTTTGTAGAGCATCATTCGAAGGGGGAGGGGAGGAACCAGGACTCACTCTTACATGCCGACCATGAGCTCGCCCTCGACGGCTCCGGGCTCGAGGCCGCAGTCGAGCAGCGTCTGCGCGTACTTGAGCGGCTCGGAGCGCTTGAGGTACTTGAACACGCGGGCGCGCTTGTGGATGGCCATGCGGAGGCGGCGGCGGTTGTGGATGTCGCGCGGGTTCTCCTCGACGTGGCGCCACATCTCGCGGATCTGGTGCGTGATGAGCGCGGCCTGGACGATGGTGTTGCCCGTGTCCTTGTCGTTCTTGCCAAACTCGGACACGATGCGCGCGCGGTTCACCACCTCGATGCCGGCCTTGTCGGCGTTGCGCAGGTCGAGGATGCGCCGCATCACCTCGCTCTGCAGCCCCTGCTGGACGGCGTGCCCCTCGCTCGTGTGCACGCGCTCGGGGTCGAACGAGAGCGCCGACGACGCGAGCGGCAGCGCGCCGAACAGGAGCTCCCGGTCCGCCTCGTTCACCCCGTACACGTAGTTTGCCGGCTCCTCGCCCGCCGCATAGTTTGGTGGGGGAGTGTACCACACGTCCTCGGCCTTGAGAACAGTCTTCTCGAGGCGCGAGCCCTGGTACAGCGCCGACGGGCCGTTGGGGTCGTTTTTCCGCGACCCCAGCGCCAGGTGCACCGCGCCCTCGGTGTCGGCGACGGCGCGCTTCTCACGGCCCTCGATGACCTTTTTGCGCTTGCGACGGGCCTGCGCCTTGTGGGCAGACTCGCGGCTCACCACCGCCGAAGCGTGCAGCGCGCGCGAGGTCGAGGGGCCGGCGGCACACACGACTGAGGTTAGTCGAGTAAGAGCGAGGTCGACTCACGCTGGGAGAGGGATGCTCGTGTTGCCGAGAAGAAGGAGAGGGCCATGGTTTGAAGCAAGAAGAGAGTGGTTAAGAGGAGGACGGGACTGGGTGCGAGATGCGCCAGACTTTTGCGCAGACCAGACGGGGCGACACTTTCCGGACCTGAGATCGGAGGACGCGAAATATCCACGTGGAATTAACTCCGCCTCATACAATTGCGGAATCTCAACTTGTGGCAGTTGCAGTGTTGATGAGACCTCTACTCCACCTGGCATAGTGACCATGAGCATCCATGGCATGCAGTCTACTATGCTACCGACGTCGTCGTCTACACCCAGCTCAGCAGGGCCATCCACACCACCTGTGAAGCAGCCACTATGAACAGGAACAGCACGCGACGGCTCCGCTGGCCGTGGGACAGCGTTGCAGCTGACGCGCTGACACTCGAGTCGGGCAACAGCACATACTTGAGGGAGCGGAGCTGCTGTCAGCTGAGCCCGGGCATCCCCAGCTGTACTCACGAGGAAGAAGGCGTTGGCGCACGCAACGTAGAGGAAGAGGGACGTCGTGACCACGCGGCCAAAGGCGAGAAGCGATGCAATCACCGTGACAATGATGCTGCGCGTCAGTCTGCGTCACCCCAATGTGCTCACCCCACAAACTTGTACCCGCCGTATGCGAGAAGCTCGACGCCGCTCGCGCCGCCACCGCGCACATCGAGGAAGTAGCACCCGAGCTTGATCGCGACAAACTCTGTGACGACGACGGCAACGGCCTTGCTGAGCGCATAGCCTAGGACCTCGGGGTGGAAGCGCTGGCCGAGACCGGCCGCCAGCGCGGAAAGGAGCGTGTACGTCACAAGGGCCATGGCTGCGGTCAGCTTGGGGTCGGAGCCTCACAGCGGACATACTTGGGATGTACAGGTCAGGCGCGTTAATGTCGTCTCTCGGCGGCTGCCACGCCTCGACGCTGCCGCCGCCCTCGCCTGTCCGGCGCGGCTGGCGGGCCCACGGGCGGTGGCGCCAGGGGAAGAGCACGATGCGGAGCTTGCGCAGCACGTAGCCGTTCGTGACAGCAAAGCACGTCTTGACTAACGGGAGGGGGAGGTAGCGCGAGAACTGATGTCAGCTTCTGGAATGCTTCGAAGCTCACGTTCTTCTCGACATAGTCCTGGCCGGCGGCGACGGCACTCTTGCCGAACTGCATGCCCATCTGCGCCGTCGCGTCGTTGACGGGCCACCCGAACCCGGCGGGCTGCCCGTAACCCATTGGCGCTTGCGGCTGCCCGTAGCCGCGCTGGTGCATGTCGCCCTGCGGGGGAGCGTAGGCACTCGTCGAGGCGTGCGGGGCATGGTGCCCGGGCCCCTCGCTCTGCTGGTGGATGCTGCCGACGGGTGGGGACGAGTAGCGGACGTAGCCGTCGCCCATCTCGAGCGAGGTGCGGCCGTACGACGAGGTCGAGCTGCGGCCGGGGGTGTGGGGCGGTTCTGGCGGTGGGTAAGCCGGGTGAGTGGGCTTTGGGTGCTGGAGAGGAGGGGGCGAGCGGGACGACATGTAGGGCGGAGATGCCATTGTCGTGTGGGAGGGAGAGAGGGAGTGAGAGTGCGCTGATGAATGAGTCGTGAGATGTAATGTGCGGGATGTTGCACCTCCACGCCAGCCACCACCCCGCAAGCGATGACCTCCACGCGTCGAGCGTCATCGGCAATCACCATAGAGCATTATTTCAACCATATTTGTTTAGCATTTAATCCTAAAATGTCTGAAGTGGGTGGCAATTCTAGGCCAGACCTCCACCTCTCCGCTCCCACAACCACCACCAACCAACACAATGAGCGACGCACAGCCAAAGCGCAAGTCGGGAAGGACAGCAGAGCAGCAGGCGGCCCGCGACGCCCGCAAGGCGGCCAAGAAGGCTGCCGCCGAGGCTGCTACCGCTGAGGCCCCCACCGCCAACGACGAGACCACGGAGCCCGCCGACGAGGTGGGCGGTGAGAAGCGCAAGCGCCCGGTGTATGACGAGGCCGAGATGATGGAGGTCGACCTCAAGGCGGGCGCGCCACTGTCCAAGGCCGAGATGCGTGCGGCCAAGAAGCGCGCCAAGCTCGGCCAGGCGCCTGTGGAGAAGAAGGCCGACTACGAGAAGAAGGCCAAGAAGATGGCCGAGGCGGAGGAGGATGAGGGTGCGGAGGGCGAGGAGGGTGCCCCTCGCAGGAAGGAGAAGGCCGCGGCGCCCAAGGAAGAGAAGGGCGAGTTCAGCGTGTGGGTCGGCAACATGTCGTTCCGCACGCAGCCCGACGCGCTCAAGACGTGGATGCAGACGGGCATCACCGAGAGCGGCGGCGACGATGACTGCATCACGCGCGTCTACCTCCCGAAGAAGGCTGGGCGGGGCGAGTTCTCGGAGAACAAGGGGTGAGCTGTCGTATTGCCATCGGGAGCTGACAACAGATTTGCGTACCTTGACTTCAAGACGGAGGAGCAGATGCTGCTCGCGATCGGCCTTAGCGAACGCCCCCTCGACGGACGCCGACTGCTGATCAAGGCGGGCAACGACCACAAGGCGAACCCCAACGCGCGGACGCCCAAGACCATCCCCAGTGGTCCTGGGACGGCGGCGGTCGGCAAGCAGAAGCACGCGGAGAGCAGCACACTGTTCATCGGCAACCTGCCGTTCGACACGACCGAGGAGGAGCTGCGCGACCTGATCGAGACCAACTGCGCAGACCTGATCGCCGAGCAGGAGGAGGCCGAGGAGGCCGAGGCCGTGGCGGCAGACGAGGAGGACGAGGAGATGGACGAGGAGGCGCGTGAGGCCGCGCGCGAGAAGCGCGCCAAGGAGGCCCTCACCAAGGGCAAGCGCGGGAGTGCCAAGGCCGGGCTCATCAAGACCCGCGTCGCGCAGTTCGAGGACACTGGGCGGTGCAAGGGGTGAGTACCATCTCTGGTCGTGGCTGACGTCAGATTCGCGTTCTGGGACTTCAAGTCGCCTGTGCACGCGCGCGCGGCACTGATGAACAAGAAGAACCACTTCCTGCGCGGCATCAAGCTCACGCTGCAATACGCGAGTCAGGAGGCGACGAAGCGCGCGGGCGGCAAGCGTAACCGCGGCGGCGACGGCGAGCGCCCAGCCAAGTTCCAGCGCCGCGAGCGCCCGCAGCGGTACTTTGAGGGCAACGGTGACGCGGAGAGTGCGCCTGCGCCCGCGTCCGCGCCGGCCCAGACCGACTTCAAGTCGGAGGCGGCCGCGCAGGCTCGTATCGCTGCGATGGTGTCTGGCGAGGGCGGTGGCGGCGAGGAACGCAGCGATAAGCGCGATAAGCGTGGCAAGAAGTGGGAGTCTACCGGGCGGCCAAGGCCTGGTGCTGCGCTGATGATGGCCAAGCGCGAGAAGGTGGGGATTGTGGAGAGCGCGGGTTCCAAGATTACATTCGACTAGATGTGTACGTGATATGATTCTCTTGCATGCATGCATTGGGCGTGGTGATGTGGCGGCTGGCGGGGTATGGCGGCTTGCAGGGCAGCAACAGCATGTGGTGAGCGCGTGCTTTGTGGCTGTATTGCATTTAGAGGTGACTGACTGCCCGCCCAGAGTCAGGCGGGGTAAGTGGGTAAATTGATTCCGTCTCCGACTCTCCGCCCAGGGTGAGGTCCCCCATCTGCCGACCCCTCCGAGTCACTGGACTGGCCCCCGTCCCCGGCTGTCCCTCCCTCTAGACTCGTCATTTCCAACTGCCCATCTCCTCCTCGACTCTCCACTCACCACTCATCCCCCTCCTCTGTCCTCCCCGCCGCCGCAGCGCGCCGCCCCTCTGCTCTACTCGCGCCGCGCTGCGAGCTGCACCGCCCGCAACTTTTCTTGTCTAGCCGCGCGGCCTCGTAATCAACCTCGGCCACTAGCCGACCTCCGCGCCGAGGCCCAGCCAGGCAAGCTACCAGCCCGGGGCGCGCGACCCCCCTACGTGAGCTCACCATAATTCGGGAGGAGCTGACGCCAGACCCAGCGCCGGGATGGCGCTGTCGCGCGATGGGCGTGAGAGCACGAGTGCGGGTGCGGGATCCGAGCCGGCGCCTCCGCCTCCGACACCGGGCGTGATCGCGATGCGCGGCCCACCGCTCTCGCTCTTCCAGCTCATCCACGTGCCGCCAAGCTTGCACTCGATGGTTGCGGGCGCGGGCGCCGGCCTCGTGAGCTCGATCGCGACATGCCCGCTCGACGTGGTCAAGACGACCCTCCAGGCGCAGAGCGTTGCGCGCGGCGACAAGGGCTACGAGGGCGTGACCAAGACAATTATGCGCATCTACCGCCAGAGCGGGCTGCGCGGCTTCTACCGCGGCCTCGGCCCAACAATAGGTGGATACCTCCCGACATGGGGCATCTACTTTACCGTGTACGACTTTATCAAGGACCGCCTGCGGCGCGTGCCGCTCGCCGTCGCGCACCCCGACATGTCGCACGTGGTCGCGGCCATGACAGCCGGCGCGACCGGGACGATTCTCACCAACCCCCTGTGGGTCGTCAAGACGAGGTTTATGGTGGGTTTGCCGCTCCGAGAGAAGCGACTAACCGGTCGCAGGCCCAGGCGATATTGCCCCCAACAGCCAAGCGATACAGAAACACGGTGCAGGCGTTCTATACCATCTACAAGAACGAGGGCCTCCGCGCATTCTACAAGGGGCTGCTCCCGAGCTTGTTTGGCGTGTCACACGTCGCCGTCCAGTTCGGGTTGTATGAGAAGAGCAAGTCGTGGGCAAGTGAGTGCTTTCTGGTCCTCTTCCGACTCGGGGCGCTCGGTGATGCGCCGAACTCCGTTCCGGACGAACTCGAAGCTGACGGCAGGCCGCGAAGGGCGACAGCTTACGCCTACGGCGATTCTTGCATGCTCGGCCTTCTCCAAGATGGTGGCCTCGCTCGCGACGTACCCGCACGAGGTGTTGCGCACGCGCATCCAGGTGCAGCGCAACCGTCCAGCCGGACCCCCGCAGCCCACACGGCCACCAGAACCCGTCGGGTCGGGCCCCGTCGGCGCGCCGGCGGGCTCGTCGTCGCGTGTGTCGCATGCGACGCTGTACTCGCCCCTCGTCACTGGCTCCGAGCCACCATACCCCGAGAAGATGGAGCAGCCCATGTCGGGCAACGGGAGATTACGTCGGTGGCACCCAAAACGGGGCGGCATCATCGACGTCTGCCGCCTCATCTACCGCCAGGACGGGTGGCGCGGGTTCTACCGCGGACTCAGCATCAACCTTGTCCGCACCGTGCCGAGCTCGGCCGTCACCATGCTGTCGTACGAGCTCATTATGCGCAATCTAGCATTGTCCTCTTCATCCTCTTCATGAATGCATCGAGTTACGTATCACTGTCCTGCATGCCCCTCTATCTATCAAAGATTACTGCTTCGCGGCCTTGGCGATGCCCTCGGCGACCGCCACCATCGCCATGGCTCCCGGGTCGGGCGGCATCTCCTTGTTCTTGAGGTCGCCGACGTATGCTGCGCGGCCGAGCTTGGCCGTGAGGGTGGAGGTCTTCTCGCCGCCGGCGCGGCACGCCGCCGCGGCCTTGTCAATGTCGCCCGTCTTGGCGAGCTCCTCCGCAAAGGGGATGAGCGCGTCCATGACCGTCCTGTGCCCCACGCGCGCCGCCGTGCGCTGCTTGAGCGTCTCGAGGCCCTCGAGCGCCATCTTGCCGAACCACTGCGCGTTGACCTCGGGCTGCGGGCTGCTCTTGGCGGCGGAGATGATGCTCGTCGTCATGCCCGCGAGGAAGATGGAGAAGATGGCGCCGAGGGTCCCGCCGCACGCCTCGTCGATGATCTCCGTCAGGTCGCGGAACAGCCCGACCAGGTCGCCGTCCTTGCCCAGCCCGTCCTTGACCGCCTTGATGACCGCCTGCCCGCCCATCTCGCACGTCTCGCCGCAGTCGCCGTCGCCGACAATCGTGTCCCACTTGGTGAGCTGGGGCTCGAGTGCCACGACGTCCTCGGCCGCCGTCTTCAGCGCCGCCTGGATGATCTCGGGGCTCGCCTTGAGTGCCGGCCCTGTCGGCTTCTCCTCCTTCTTCTCCTCGGGCGGCTCAAAGTACGCGTCCGCGCGCTTGCGCTCCGCCAGGTCCTTGGGCACGTCGCAGTACGTCCTGTGCGCGGCGGGCCACGCGACCGAGTTGTGCTCGGCGTCCGTGAACTCGAGAAGGCGCTCCACGCTAAGCCCGTCGGCGGAGCACTCGCGCGCGACGTTGGTGAGGTTGAGCAGCGACAGGCTCATGCCGGGCATGTTCATGGAGCCCATGAAGATGCCGCTGTACACGCGCTTGGGCACGATGCCGCGCTCCTCGAGCTGGCGGAGCGCCTCGTCCACCACCGCGCCCATCTCGAGCGGGCTCATCCCGCCCTGGTTGTTGACGAGGAGAATGAGCTCGTCGCCGTCGGCAAACTTGACAAAGCTGCGCTCGGGGTCGTCCTGCCGCAGCATCATGTCGAGCATCTGCTTGATGAGGTCCTCGGGCTCGGGCTGCTCGACGTTGAACACGCCCGTCTCGTTGTGCAGGCCCAGCCCGATCTCGCAGCGGCCCGCACCAATCTGCGACCACTCGCCGCTGCGCCCGGGCACATGGCAGTGCTCGAGCGCCATGCACACCGACGCCATGTTGGACGCCATCGAGCGCCCGAGCTTGACCATGGGCTGGAAGTCCATGTCGGCCTCGGAGGCGGCTCCCATGATCTTGGAGACTGGTGTGAGCTGTGCGACATTGTGGAGAGCTCGCGACGCTCGTTCGCGACTCACTCAGAATGATGCCCGCCAGGCAGCGGCGCCCGACCATCTTGCCCTGGCTGTGGGGGACGGACACGTCGTCGCCGACCACGACGAGCTCGACGTTCTCGATGCCCTGCCCCTGCGCCATGAGGCGCGCGAGGCCAAAGTGGAGGTTGTCACCAGTGTCTGCGGGTCAGCCATGTCCGTCGTCAGGGGTCGTCGATGTAGCCGCGAGTTGCCGGCCGCTGTCACCCGACGCCTGGCTTCCTCGATCCTCGGGATGCATCCAGCCATCATGCGTCGGGGGAACGCCGCCCCCGAGCTCCCGCAGCACACTAGCGCCCGGCGAGGCACAGCTGGCATGCACAGCTGGGGATGGCACGTATGCACGCTTCGCTCGCGTCGCCCGCAACTCACAGTTCGTGATGATCAGAATCGTGCCCTTGTCGCTCGGCACGGCCTTGATGCCCCCAAGAACCTGGCGGGCGCTGGGCGACGCGAACACGTCGCCGGCCACCGCGGCGGTGAGCAGACCCTCGCCAACAAAGCCGGGGACGCCCGGCTCGTGCCCGCTCCCGCCGCCGCAGATGAGCGAGACCTTGGACCGGTCCGCGTCGGCGCGATACACGACCTTGAGGGCCGGGATGAGGTTGAGACGGGGGTTGTGGGCAACGAGGCCGCGGAGCGAGCGCGCCACGAGCGTGGTGTGGTCGTTGAAGATGTGGCGGTCGGTCATCGCTGGGTGAGTGTAGCAAGAATCAAGAAGAGGAAGTGGATGGCGAGATGGCGAGGATATGAATGCATCAGCCGTAGCGGGTGCCTCATGAGCCTGGCCTGGTGAGTTGCAGTGGGCTAGCACCCGGAAGGAGAACATGAGGTCACACTGGGTGCGAGGTCTCACGGTACGTCCGGACCGGCCTAGGCCGGCTTGCACCAAACGTCCTTAATTCCGGCCGGAGACATGACTTTGCTTGCAACAACAACAACCGGGCCGATACTCTCACCCTCCATGCATGCGCGCGCGTCTCCATTCCGGAGCGCGCTGCTTCGTGTTCAGGAATGCACCATCTTCCATGCCGGCCGTAAGGCAGGACGCACTGGGCGTGGCCTCCCTCTCGTCGATGCCAGGCAGACTGTCAGCGTCTCCGCCTCGGCGATGCGGAACGGCCGTACGCGCCAGCCCCTCTATAAGCGACAGCCCAAGCCCCGTCCGGCGTTCTCTCCCCCTCCCTCACGCCCTCACCATCAACATCTGGGCCCAAAGGTGGCCCAAGCTTGCCGCCGGCAGCCCGAACCAGCCCAATCCCCTGGTACCAAGTCATGTGACCGAATTGCGGGGGCCCAAGCGTGGGTGGCAAAATTGTGTCACGTACGATCGAGGCATGCGAGCGGCTTCAGCTGACCTGCTGACCTCGTCTGCATCTGCTGAGCTCATCGATTGTGCGGCAGGACTTGTAGGCCTAGTCCAGGCCGAGCGGCTTGGGTGTGGAACGTGCAAAGCTAATCCCAATCTAGTGCGGTCTCGCGTCGCATGACACGGCCCCACGCTACCGCCAAGCCGCATGGCAAGTGACGTCGGCACCTCATTTCTTCGCCGCTCTTGTTATCACTGTCCATCATTCGTCGAGCGACATTACTCTCACGCGACATTTCACCGCTCAACGTCAACAACTGCGGCCAAGAGGACACCAGCGTCGACGCAGCACACAGCCCTGGCGTGCCCATGGCTTGTCCAAGCACGTTCCAGCGCACAGGCCGCCACACACGCCACTGTCGACGCCACCAAGCTCCCGGCGCTCCACGATCCACGCTCAAACGACCCCCACCCCCAGCCCCCAGATCCACCCTTTCTACCCCACTCTCACAACCGAGCGAGCGAGTCTGTGCGCCATGCGATGCGGCGACCTTTATAACCCTCCCCTCGACCTCCTCATCCCCAGCATCACCCTCCCCCCAGCGCCGACCATGAACGCCATCCCCAGCTACATCGATCACACCGCGTTCCCGCACATTGTCGACGCCGTCTTTGCCTTCGCCGACCGCCCCGCCCTCCTCGCCCTCCGCGCCGCGTCGCGCTCCTTCCGCACCGCGGCCGACGCCCACCTCGCTACCCACCTCGTCTGCGGGTGGGCGAGCGTCGAGACCCCCGCCGGCCGACTCCCCGCCCTCGCGGACATCCACGCGCGAGTATGCGAGCTCTCTGCAGACGCACCCGTCCGCGGCGTCCCCGTCCCGTGGGCCTCCTCACCGGCCCTGGCTGCCCCAAACTCCACCCCAGCTCCCCCTGCCGCCTCAGCCTCAGCCCCTGCCGTCGTCGACTTTGGCGACATGTTCACGCCCCGCTCACTCTCCCTCCTCCCGGCGCACACGCCCACACTCCGCGTCTGGCTCTCGAGCTTTATGCACAACCCGGCCATCACGACGCCGTCCGACACCGTCGTCGTCCTCGGTTGGCCACGCACCCCGACCATCGGGACACTGTACGAGCCGTGGGTGGCGCTGCGGCCCACCACCAAGCGCGTGGTGTACCACATCAGCACGCGGTATCGCGCGCACAGCGAGTTGCTGGCCCAACTGCGCTCGTCCGACGGGGGCGTCGAGGAGCTCACGGTCATCGTGAGCGGCACCCGCCCAGCACCCAAGGCGGGGGAGTGCGCGTCCCTCCTCCTCCACTTCCTTCGTTGTGTGGTTGCCGCCGCTCGTCGCCGCCCAAGCATGCGTATCAACATTGTCAACACTGCCGCGCTCCCCCAACTCTTTCCCTCCCAGGGCAGCGTGGTGTTCGGCGACGACGCGGTCGCGCCCTTTGTCCGGACGTTCGCCGAGTACGTCAGGGGGGTGCTGGGCGAGGAGGAGGAGGGGAGGAGGGCGGCGGAGAACTGGCGCTTCAGAAGCTTGGAGGACTACCGGGCCGACGTTGGTGAGAGGCAGTACGAGCTCGAGATGGGCGGCGTGTAGGGCGCGGACGTGTATCATAGCTTGTAGTGACCTGTTGCCACACTCTGTTCCACCTCGCGGGCGGCAAGCCTCGCTGACGTCTGACTCAAGGTATCGAGAGGGACTTCGCATTGACTCTCCATAACCTTGGCGACTTTCCGTCTCGGCTTCAGCCTCCGCCCTCGTCCTCGCCACCTCCTCGAACCCACTAAGGGCGCCATTGAAGTCCATGAGGCCGGTGAGGACGGCTGGAGTGGGCAAAGGCGCTGACAGGGGAGGAACACGTGGCACTGCGCAGGGCCTGTCGAGCCAGGGAGTTGTTCCATCACAAGCCTCGTTATATCAGTCGGTAGATTAAATGACTCTTAATGCGGATCTTTGGATTCCGGTTGATCATTCGGTCGTGGGTTCGAGCCCCACACGAGGCTAGCAGTTCGCGAGGACTGCGCAACCTTTTGCTGCCAGGAAAGACATGTTGTTGACAGCCGGGGTCGAGCGAACTCTGTCTGGCATATCTGGGATCCTTTGACTGTCATCTCCTCCGCACGCCCTTCTGCTCGCCCTCGACGATCGAAGCATGAGACAGCCCGTCGCTGACATGGTGCGGCGCTGAGCAAGCTTGATAAGGATTGGCTGTTTGTAAATCCGAAGCCCGAACCTGACCTCAGCAATGATCAGGTCATGTCGATCACATCAACCCGTCAATCGCTCGCTTTTCCGCCAGTAACCGCGGCCACGTGCGAATGACCCGATCTGCTCTGACCATTCCCGTAATTGTTGGGCTGGATGCTGACTGATTTGTGTCGCCTGCGGTGACTGATGTCTCGCAAAACCCCGTCGCTTGCTGGCCTCGGTCGGTGTCTCGGTCATCTGCACACTCGGTGACTTGCCCGACATTGCATTCTCTCTTCTCACTGGCCGCGTCGCGATGACGACCCCGTCCTCACACCGACCTCCATGTCTGAGATCTCATATATTACGCCCGCCCAGCTCGGTTCTCACTGCACCATGTCTCTTCGCACACTCACACTCACCCGCACTCTCACCAGCACGCTCAACCTGTCTTCCTCTCCCATCCGCCGCCTCAGCACCACCGCCCGCATCATGGCCCTCCCAACACAGCAGCGCGCCTGGATCGTCGCCAACCAGCCCTCGGGCCCCATCCAGCCCGACACGTTCAAGGTCGAGACCCGCCCCCTCCCGGGCCTCGGGGACGACTCGGTCCTCCTCCGCGTCGACTACATCTCCAACGACCCGACGCAGCGCAACTGGATCGCCAAGGGCTCCAACCACGTCAAGCAGGGCGACGTCTTCTCGTCCAGCGCCCTCGCGACTGTCATCAAGTCCAACTCGCCCAAGTGGAAGGAGGGGCAGCTCGTGATTGGGTACTTTGGCTGGGTCGACTACACCGTCGTGCCCGCCACCGCGATCCAGCGCGAGGTGCAGCAGCTCCCCGGGCGCCCCGCCATTGCGCTGGGCGTCCTCGGCGCGACGGGCGCGACGGCGTACCACGGCATCATGGACATCCTGGACGTCCAGCCCGAGCACACGGTCGTCGTGTCGGGCGCGGCTGGGTGAGTTGGAGACGGGGCTGCGCTAACCCCAGTGCCGTCGGCTCGACCGCAGTCCAGCTCGCCAAGAAGATCCGCGGCGCCAAGAAGGTCGTCGGCATTGCTGGCGGGCCTGAGAAGTGCAAGTTTGTCGAGAGCCTCGGCGCCGACATCTGCGTCGACTACAAGTCGCGCACGTTCGCCAAGGACCTCCACGACGCCATCGGCCCCGAGGGTGCGGACCGGTACTACGAGAACGTGGGCGGCAAGGTGCTCGACACCATGATCCCCAACGTCAAGCTGCACGGCAAGATTGGCCTGTGCGGCCTCATCTCGCAGTACAACGGCGGGCCTACCGAGCTGTACAACCTCCTCGACCTGATCAGCAAGCGCATCGACCTGCAGGGTGAGTTAGTTTAGCCGGGTAAGCTGACAGCAGGCTTCAGCATTGCCGACTTCATCCCCCAGATCCCCAAGGCGACGGGCGAGATGGCCAAGTGGATCTCGGAGGGCAAGCTGTCCGCCGAGGCCGAGAACGTTGTGCCTACGCCCTTCGACAAGATCCCCGAGACCTGGAACACGCTCTTCTCGGGCACCTCCAAGCCGGGCAAGCTCATCACCGCCGTCCAGCACTAGAGGAAGTGTGTAGCAGTTGAGAGTTGACACAGCCGACCGGCGCCGCAGATGACATGTACATTGTGTGATATCGACGGTCGCATGCTAAGGGCTAACTGCTGACCTGTTGACCGGGTAGTGGGCCGGCGTGGGCGTGGGCGGCGGCAGACGCGCTGCCGCGCCACCAACGTGTTGGAGGCGGCACACCTTGGAGCCGCTGCAGCTCTGGGCTGCACGGAGGCAAGGAGGGCGCAGTCCTCCTCCAGGCTGCGCACCACTGAACACGGCACCGAACGCACCAGCATTGGTTGCCGTGCGGCGGTTGCGGAAGGCCATCACAGCGGCTCGACGTCTCTCCGCTCCGTGGGCGCGCCGCAGCCCTTGCTGCGAGCCGGAGGTGGAATCACCTCGCTCCCTACGTGGTGAAGGGGTGGTTCTGGGGTGGTGGCGAGTCATCACTCCTGCCTTGCACGGCGCACGCTCTCGCACAGCCCATCACTCGCCCCCACCAAGAGCATAAGGGGCCCAACCTCCGGCGCACGCCCCCCCGCCATCGCCATGTCCGCCCCCACCCCGCCGCCCTCCCCCCCGCGCGCCTGCGTCATAGCGCGCCGCATCCGCGCCGACACCCTCTCCCTCCTCCTCCCGCGCACGCAGCACTTCGCGGCGGACGAGGCGCGCCGCAGCGCCAACCGCGCGCTCAAGGCCGCGATACGCGCCGCGTTCGTCGTGCCCGGCATCCCGCGCTGGCGGCGCGTGTACGCGGCATACCGCGATTACCAGGACGCCAAGGCCGCTGCGTGGGACGCCGAGGACGTCGTGCGGGCCGAGGAGGCCGCGCTCCTCGCGCTCTCGATGGAGCACGCCGAGGTCGAGTGCTCCTGTGCGCCCGGGTTGCCGCCGGACGACGACGAGTACTGGGGCTACCAGTTTGCTGCCCGTCGTGGCTGAGGTCGGTGGTGGAGAGGAGGTTGGCTGATCTTCAGTTCGTTCTGGCTAGTTGGTCATCCGTTGGATGTATCTGGTCACCGCCCTCTGTCGTTCCGCTCCACTCACTGCCCCGCAACTCACTGCCCCCGGTCCATGCGTGATGGAAGTCCTACGCACGCGAAGGTCAACCCTGCCACTGATGGATCGCAAACGTCCCCCTTCAGACAATACGCTACTGCGGCTTGGTTCCGTCACTGCTGTACCGTGCCGCAGTCACCTCATCAGACGGATGGCGCGACAGCCTTACTGTTCTATTCCCATCACCGCTCGCCCACACATAACGAGCCAAGCCCAGCCCCTCCCCACCACCAATCCAACCATGATCTGCCCCCTCTCCACCGAGATATCCGACACCGAGGCCATCCTGTGGCACCGCTGGCAGCACTACCACGCGACCTGCGTCTCCCACGACACCGCCATGGCGCGGTTCCACACCCTCGAGCGCAGTCTCGTCGGCACGCCGTGCTACCCGATGCTCCTAGAGCGCGAGGGGAACAACGTCGTTGAGCGGCGTGAGGCCGTCATCCGAGCCCACAAGGAGTTCAACGAGGGCCGCGAGGCCCTCGAGGGGCTGTACACCCAGCACACTCTCTGCGCTTGCCTCAAGACCAAGGGACAGAAGCGGGTGTAGGCCGTACGTCGTCGTGAGGTGCTACGCTGACCTCGCAGTATTCAGTTCCGTAGTCTCCTTAGCAATATGGCGTGGTGGTGTCTTGTATTAGAATGCAGTTAGTGTGGTTTTCGATGCAGGCTGCGCATCTGGCACCCAGTGTTCCCGCAGCCTCCCAATGGCCCAGGCGCTCGCACTGCTGTTGGAGTCTCGCCCCATCATCCATCCCATCATCTGTGTAAGGGAGCGGCAGTTACAGCCTCGCTCGGAGAGCTGGAAGTAACCGCGTCTTACAACTAATGTATATGTTCGG
>JAMALN010000737.1:0-19493 GCA_023630115.1 Cutaneotrichosporon sp. PK4640 | reverse complement strand
GGCTTCGAGGTGTACTACATCGCCAGCTGGCCGCGGCAGCGCACGTACGACCTCGTCACCATCGAGAACACGACGTCTCACAGCATCGTGTGGAGCGTGCCCGGGTACGACGAGTTCCCCGAGGACACGACCTTCATCCTGGGCGTCAAGGACGCAACTGGCGGTCCGGGGGGGAACTGGTACGACCTGACGGCGCCGCTGCCGCTCGTGGACCCGTCGCCGGACGCGAGCGAGTTCGAGGCCGCCATCGCGTCCAAGGCGCGCGCATAACGCATAGACTGTTCGAGATCGGACATAGATGACTCTTGGGACTTGAATGTACTTGTAGCATAGCGATGGAGTAAGGTTTGAGCGCGTCTGGCCAGGGCGCGGCCGTCGCCGAGGACTACAGGCACCGAGTACAGTATGACGTTCGCTTCGGCCGTGCCAAGTGGGCCGGCACCTCCGCCCTGTTCGGCACGGCGGGAGTACAGCTTCGCATTCTGACAACTCGTCTCTTTCATCTCATCGACTCCATCCTCGTGATTTAGACGGAATCCGCGTCGTGGCAGATCGGCTCGCGGCCAGCCCAGACACGATCGTCATCTGACCTCCCCCGGCACCTCCACCTGCCGATCGCCCATCAGGCGACCCCAACAACAACAGGTCGACATCACTTCCCTCGTCACCCCGTACCCATCCACTTCATCACCATGCTCTCGTCGCAGGTGACAAAGGCCGTCGGCTGGGCCTGCATATCCTCGTGGTACTGTGCGTATGCCCTCCCCGTCCCCGACATCCCTCGTTGCACTCCCATTGTCGTCCCTCCCCCACTCCGTCCCTTGTCCACCCTTCCCTCTCCCGCTCCCTCCCATTATCTAACTCCCCCCTCACTAACGCCCAGACGGCTACCACCTCGCAGAGCTCAACTACCCCGTCAACGGCCTCACCTGCCACCCCTCCCCCAACGACGGCAATGCCCCCCTCCGCCCCTGCCTCGGCCTCGACTCGATCAAGTACAGCGCCGTCACGGCCCTCCTCACTGCCGGCGGCCTGTTGGGGAGCGCGCTCAGCGACCGCGTCGTACGCTCTCACGGCGTGCCCGGCGGCATTGCGTGGACAGGCTGGCTCAACCTCGTAGGCGCGCTTATGATGGCGCTTGCGCCGCACTGGGGCGTGCTCGCGCTTGGGCGGTGAGTCCGGAGTGGATCCCTAGATCGCGCCGGGAGGCTGGTGGAACGTCTCATGGCCGCAGTGGGGCTGGTGGGAGGCGGCGTCGCGACATCCGGCCACCCCCTTCCGTCGGACACTAGCTGGCTTCCCCTAGTGTGACGCACACCGCCATCTCCAGATGCCTTACCCACGTTCTCCAGCCTTGCTGTCTGATCTGACGCCAGCTTTGTTGCGGGCCTGTCGTGCGGCCTCGCCATCTGCCTTGTGCCGCCGTACCTCGCGACGGTGGCGCGCACCACCCCCGAGCTCCAGTCGCGCTCAGGCCAGATCGGCGCGCTGAACCAGCTCGCAATCGTCATCGGCATCTGCTCGTCGCAGGTCATGGGCATGCTGCTAACCGGGCCGGTGAGCTACGTTGTGTGTAGACCAAGCTGACTGCAGACTGGCGACAAGCCCGGCCGCTGGCGCTACGTGCTGGTCATCAGCGCGCTCGCGTCGATCGTGCAGATCGCGATGGGTGAGCGGCCCGTGAGCCAGGAGTTCGTGCCCCACGACCCCGAGGAGCGTCGCGATGAAGGTGGGTGCCTTGCCGCGCGCCGAGGCGGATACTGATGCGCAGCAGCCGCGCCCCTCCTCCCGGCCCCCGGCTCAGCTGCGCCGACCGACCAGCTGTCCATCCGCGACGTGTTATCGAACCCGGCCCTCCGTGGCCCCGCGCTGCTGATCACCACCATCATGGTGCTCCAGCAGCTGAGCGGTGTCAACGCCGTGCTCTTCTACTCGACGCCCGTGCTCTCCTCGGTGCTCAAGGGCGCCGGGGCCGGCGTGCTCAGTGTTGGCATTACCGTCGTGAACGCGCTCATGACCCTGCCAGCCGTCGCCCTTGTTGACGTGAGTCCGCTGTGGCCCCCGAACTGCTAGCTGACAACAGAAACTTGGCCGCCGCACGCTCCTCCTCGCCTCGGCCACCAGCATGGCGTTCATGAGCGTCATGCTGGCTGTCGGCCTGGACCAGAGCCGCCAGTACATCTCGAGCTTCGCCATTGTCGCCTTCATCGTGGGTCATTCTCTTCCCCTCAGCTTTTTACCCAAGTGGAGCTGACGCCAGGCGGCCTTCGCGATCGGCCTCGGCCCCGTCCCCTTCCTCCTCGTGTCGGACATGATGCCCGGCCCCGCGATCCCCGCCGTCTCCTCCCTCGCGCTCTCGGGCTCGTGGATCACCAACTTTGTCGTTGCGATGGGCTTCATCCCGCTCCGGGACGCGCTGAGCGAACCTGCCGACCCCAACGACCCGGGCAACGGCGCACGGTACGGCGAGGGCCGCGTGTTCTACGTCTTCACGTTCACCCTCGTGCTCATGGTCAGTGTCGTGTTGCGGGGCGTGCACACGTGAGCGGCGCGAAAAACGCAGCCCGCGTGTGAGGCGTAGACGAGGTGGGCCGGTCCCCCGAATGTATTCTTGGCCTTGAGCATTGACGCTTGACCTGTGGTGGTACGCAACGACTGCAAAACGGCTCCAGCACAGCACTGATCAACCGCGTCGAGATGCTCGTCTCTACTTGCTTACCGCTCGTCCGCCGAGATTGATGAGCACTGCCATCTCCCGCGAGGCGTGCCCCTCTCCCCTCGCTGCTCCCCCAGCCCCTAGACCGCCCGAGAGCCAAAAGCGTGCCCCCACTCAGAATCGAACTGAGGGCTAGAGATTATGAGACTCACGTGTTACCATTACACCATAGGGGCTGGGATGTTCCTGGCGTTTTCAGCCACGTCTGCGGGCCCGCTGGGCGCTCTCGAGCAACAGGAGGCGGAGAGGGAGGGCAGCGCGAGCAGGAAGCAGGGGGCGCCTGTGCGGAGTGCGGACTCGGCCAGCTGGAAGTGAGATGAGGACGATTCGATAACGAGAGTGGAGGCCATGGACCATCACCGGTGGACGGTGGTCGCTTGACATGCTTGACTGCGCCGCGCCACTCGCTCCACTTGTGCTGCGCCACTAGCGAGGTGCCAGGTCCGGCAAGAGTAGGGCCACAGCGCTGCCGAGTGGCACCAACAACAGCCCTCCGACATGCCCGACACAGCTCGCACGACCTCTTCCCGTCGATCGCGGCATGTCGGCACGCGGAATGCTCAGCAGGCCATGACGCTCACACATCTGCAGCCGCGGTACTCGAGCCCGGCGCCCTCCTGTGAGCGTCGCGAGCTGCAAAGATGTGCAGGCACCTTGGATTGGCAATCTCCCCCGGGTTAGAGTCCCAAGATAGAACGGGGTCGGGGGGTGCGCCGACTGTTTCGGCGAATAAGGCTATTCACCCTCCGCAGCATCTACATATAGGAGACACCGGTCCACGCATGTGCGTTGCCCTCGACGAACGTGCATTGTATGTATGTAAGAGTTCGGGCTCACGTAAGAGCTCGCGGACAGGAGGAGCGGCAGGAAGAGCGGCGGCGAGCAGAGAGGTGGCGAGGGCGAACCGAGATACGGCGACGAGAGAGGCTACCAAGCCACCGACGTCACGTCACGCCTGCGGTCCCAGTTCCGCGCAGAACGGAGGTGTACCGATGGTGGGGCCTGGCGGGTCGCTGGCGGCAGCCTTGGCGCGCGAACGTGGGATCGGCCTCCGTCACACGAGGGGCTATTCTCGGCGCGCCCGTCTCGGTGACTGGTGGCCGCAGGGTAGTCGAGCACGGGGCACGGGGGCCAGGCGAGACACGAGGTGAGACGGGGATGCACCTTTGCCGCGGCGCAGTGATGCGCAGGCACCTCCCGGCGCCAATGCGCTACTCATTGAGCTATCTCGGGGCGACTGCGCTTTTCCTGGCCCAGCGGACCGCTCGCCCACAATGTAAATACAGCTCGAGGGACACCTCTTCCCACCTAGACACCCACCTAGACACCATGAAGGACAAGGACCAGCTTACCGAAGTGTGTGAGCGGCACGACGCGGGCCCCGTCCCGCGCAAGCGCAAGCTCGGCAATGTCGCGACGTGAGATCCCCCCCGGCGTCGCTGATCTCAGCATCTTCGCGGCGGGCAGCGCCATGTTCTCGGACGGGTACAGCAACGCGGCGATTGGGCCCGTCAAGTCCATCCTCGGCAAGCTCTACCCGCAGCAGTACAAGCACGGGCTCGGGGGCCAGAACGGCTCGCTGATCGGCGCGATGGGGTTTGCGGGCATGGTGCTCGGCCAGCTGACCTTTGGGTACTTTTCCGACAAGTGGAGCCGCAAGTGGTCCATGTTTGTGTGCACGGGCATCATCTTTGTGTTTTCGATCCTGTGCGCGTGCTCCGCCGGGCCGGGGCAGACGCTGTTCAACTGCCTCATCGCGTTCCGCTTCCTCCTCGGCATCGGGATCGGCGGCGAGTACCCCTCCGGCTCGGTGACCGCCGCCGAGAGCACCGAGAACAAGGGCGTCAAGAAGAGCCAGCAGCAGCGGCTGTTTATCTGGGCGACCAACACGATGCTCGACCTGGCCTTTGCGATTGCCTGGGTGAGTCGCGCTGACCGAGCACTCACCGGCTAACCCCAGTTCGTCGCCCTCGTCCTGTACTGGATCTTTGGCGACAAGCACCTCCGCGCAGTATGGCGCGGCGTGCTCCTCCTCGGCGCGGTGCCCCCGCTGGTCCTCCTCTTCGCCCGCCTCTTCATGGACGAGCCCGAGGCGTACAGAAAGAACAGCATGCGCCACACCCGCATCCCCTACCTCCTCATCATCAAGCGGTACTGGCTCAAGCTGGCCGCCGTCAGCCTCGTGTGGTTCATCTACGACTGGATCACCTACCCCTTTGGCATGTACAGTGACACGATTGTCGGGCGCGCAGCCCCCAACGCGACCTTCGCCCAGACGCTCGGGTGGGGCTGCCTCGTCAATGCGTTCTACGTCCCGGGCACGATCGCGGGGTCGTTCCTCGCCGACTACATCGGGCCCAAGTACTGCCTCATCACGGGGCTGGTGCTGCAGGCCGTGTTCGGGTTCGCGCTGAGCGGGGCTTACGACCGCTTCTTTCCCCACGCGGAGGGCGGCAACGTCGCTGGCTTTGCGGTCATGTACGGGTTCTGTGAGTCGTGAGGTGGGGTGAGCTGACCACAGTCCTGGCGTTCGGCGAGGTGGGCCCTGGTAACAACCTCGGTCTCCTGGCCTCCAAGGCCATCGGGCCCACTGCCGCGCGCGGACAGCTGTACGGTATCGCGGCGGCCATTGGCAAGGTTGGAGCTGTAAGTCTTAGGCTCTCACCGTCTCGGGCGCCACATGCCACGCCATCTGCCCCCCGCACGTTCCCATCTCCCCACGCTCCCACGCCCAAGCTCCGCCCGCTCACTCCAGTTCATCGGCTCGTACACGTTCCCGCAGATCCAGGCGGACATGGAGGCGCGGTCCAAGTACCTCGGCAACACGGGCCTGTTCTACATCGGCGCGTCGCTTGCAGCCTTCAGCGCCATCATCGCCTTCTTCCTCATCCCAAACATCAAGCCCGACGCCATGATCCACGAGGACATCCTCTTCCGCGAGTACCTCGCCGAGCACGGGTTCGACGTGAGCCAGATCGGCGAGCCGGGCTACGTGGACGCGGACGGGGTCGAGAAGCGCGCCGACAGTCACGACAGTCCCACGCTTCTCCCCGAGGCGCACCCCGAGTCAGAGACCAAGGCGATGTAGCACGGCGAGAGGTGAAGAGGTGAGGGAGAGGTGAGGGGCATGAGAGAGAATGGGGCACCGTACTGTGATGGGATGCACACCAGTTTCATATGCAAGTTTCAACGCTTCCTTGGCATGAGCGATGACGAACGTGCACAGCACGGCACGCCGATCGCGGCTAGTCCGTTCCTCGAGCCCCGTTCCTCGTCCGTCACGCCAAGTTCACATTCGGCCGTCTTGGCCGCCTTGGCGCGCGTGCCCAGCCGCACTTCACACCACGAGCCTGGGAACGATCCGCATCCGCAGTTGACAGTACTCGGGGATCCGGCCCGGGTTCTCGGTGTGGCACATCGGTCAGCTGGATCCCACAGTGTGGACAGCTGTGTGGCGTGGGAGGCGGATAGGGAGATGGAATATGCACACATGTGTGGGCACACATGTGTGGGCTGACGTCGCCATCACCGCCTCCACCCCACTCACACAAGGCCGGTTCCGCCGCCCCTCCCACGCCGACTCTGCCGGGTGCTGGGCCGACAGCCGATGAGGCCACATTCATGTCCGAGCTCGTGCACGCTGCCGCAATTATTTACACCGGTATCACAAGACGAAACGACTGCGCATTCGTCTCACCGCAGCTCTCAATTAAGGAGGCCGTGCCTGCTTTAATGTCCGTCGGGGCATGACGTCGGTGCCAGGAACATGCCATGCCTTGTGACGAGAGTCGTGCACGGACAATTTGGACGGAGAGCGCAAGGTGCTGTGGGGAGCAAGCAGTGCGACGTACAGCACAGACAGGAATAGATAGTCCGCTGGAGAGATGATGAGGATGACAACGAGCATGACGCTGCCCCCTCCCCCGAAGAAGGGGTGGGCCGAGACTCCTCGCCGCCGCTGGAAGCTCACTGTAGCCTAGGGGTCCAGGGATCTGCGGGGCTCGGCAGGCTCGGCGGCCTCGGCGGCAACCAAGGAAGGCTGGTGAGGCTGGCGAAAATTGCGCAGAGCACTTCGTTGCACACAAAGCGAGCGCAAACGAGAGCGAGGGACGTTGCCGAGGGGCTCGGGACCGGAGCGAGAAAGGCGCGAACTCATTTCATGTCAGGAGGCAAGCTAGGCAGCCAGGCAGCCAAGCAGCCAGGCAGGAGGCAAGAGGGGCGGAGGCGCAGGGCGAAAGTGGCACTCCCGCCAACCTTTGCTCCCCGCCGCCCCGACTCCGCCCTCGCTCCGCCCCTCCGCTGGTCCGTGGAATGGAATGCCTGTGCTTTTTGGGCCCTTGCGACCTTTCGATTCACTCCGCGGCGCCGCAGTTCGCCATCCAGGAGTAGGACACAATGATTCGCACTCATTTTGCTGCACATCACATGTTCCAGATTCGCAGATCCGCGGCGGCGACGAGCGCTCGTTGGATGCCGGGTCGCCGCCCAACGCCACTGACGCCAAGCGCCCACGCCGCAGCAGTGCTGAGTCGTGCACGGCCAAATCGCCGCAACGCGGCAACTGCACGTGAAGAGCTGAGGCTCTGACTTGTGCTGCAGTTGGCTACCAATCCGCGGCGAATTCACTCCCGGTACCTGCATATTCCTCTTCCTTTGGTGATGGCCTTTTGAACACGATCGCCTAGATAGACGCCAAGTGTCACGCCGGTTCACCGTCGGAACAAGAGTGAATCCAACCCGCCATCCGAGACGTCGCAACCCGACATTGCTGTGGACAAGAGTACTGTAATGGAATGGACAGGGATTGAAATGAGGCTCTAGGAGGGGATCAGGAAGGTTGAAAGTATAACGAGCTTGACCCACCCCACAACACCCAAGGAACTGACATCTGTCGATTCAGGGCAACTAGGGGTAATCAAGGGTTTGAGGACAAGTGTCATCACCCCGCAGGCAAGTTCCTGAATGCCCAGTATGCCAAGAACACGATGGGGGAAGCGATTAACAAGACTGCTAATAGACGGGTGATTAGGACTATGGCAGTGGTGGTATCTGAGGGATTAAGCGCAGTCACGGGTTACACTACGAGTATAGCAAACGAGGCAATTACAGTATGTATGTAATAGGAGGGATGAGATGATCATGGCCTTTTAGAAACTCAGGGAATTCAGGCACTGAACAGACTGCGCGGGCGTACACAAGCTGCGCCCTCCTGCCGTCTTTTGATCCGTGGCCTGTGCGCCCCATTACGCCCCAGTGCAACCTCGGCCACCTCGGCCGTTGCACCTGCGCCCCTGGTCTCACTCCAGACGCCAGAGGATGAGCGATTGCTCATACCGCACCAAAGTGAGCGGTGACGTCGGACTCTGTGACACTCCCCTCCTTCCTTCCTCCCTTCCCTCCTCCCCTCCTTGCCCCCCGCACTCCCCCGCCTCCGCCCTCCCAGCCCCCCTCCTCCTCCCCCCCAACCTCCCGTTGCTACTCCCACCTCGTACTGCCTGCCAGCTACCAGCTACCTCTTGCACTCGTCGTACTGTCAGCTCGCTGTCGCTGCTCCTTCTGTCGTCACTCTTCGACTGCGGCTTCTGCGCACTGCGGCAACAGCTCCTGCTTCTCCGTCACAACGCCAATCAATCCATCAGTCAATCAATCAACCTCTCTCCATCACACTTTCATCCATCACATCCATCTTTACCCATCCTCCATCCTCGTTCCCATTCCTATTCCTAGACCACATTAGACGGCACAGCTTCAGCCACCCTTCGTCCCCACCACCCAAACGATCATCCTCCCTTCCCGCCCGCCCACCGCCCCCGTAATCAGCCAGCAAGATCGATCCACACCTGCCTCGACAATCTCCCTCCTCCACTCATATCATCACGCCCATCATCTCGACTGCGCTCTTATCTCATCCGACCTGCGCATCTACCCTGCCCCATCTGCTCGTCCCATCTCGTCCATTTGAAACCACCCCTCTCCCACCCTTAGCAACTCTGGCTGCAACGACTAGCGACCGACGACGCCCAGGCCTCTTTCGCTCGCACACCCTAGCGTCGACCTCATACCTCAACCCATACCCCTCCTCCCCCTCCCCCTAATAATTTACGGGCCCGCGTCGTCGCCACTACTACCGACGCCTCGATTCAAGCAGCCATGTCGCAGTTCGAAGTGTTTGCGGACCAGCAGCCCTGGGAGCTGGTGAGTGTGACTCGTGTTCTCTGTCTCTCGTTCTCCTCTCCTTCCTCTCCCTCCCCCTCCTCCCCCTCCTCCACCTCCTCCACCTTTCCCCCATGCTTGGCATCCAGAGATCAGGACTCGTCTGTGAGCATTGCATTGGCAGGGAGACGAAGAAGGGCGGCAGTGGGCTAGTGCAAGGGGGGAACGATTTGGATGGCATGCTCGCTGTTCGCTGGTTGTCATGACGTCTGGTGTCTGGGATCCGTCCCAGTCCCTGTCTGTCTACCCCCCTTTGGTTGGCCCTGCAATCCAACTCCCTGGGTTATGGGTCCTGCCCAGAGCCCAGAGATCCCGTCAATGTCATGCACAAGCAAAACGCTGCATCCATTGGGCCCTGCCCATTGCAGATGCGTCGAAGCGCATGCACTGCTCCGAGGTGCGAGAGTGCTCCCACATGCTCGTCAACGTTGCTGGTTGACGAGGACGAGAACGTTTTCGGTACCTGTCACCCAAAAGTGCAAGGGAGAGAGGCCGAGGTTGAATAGTAATGGGTGGTTGTGCCAGGGGTTAGCCTCGTCTCAAGTGTACATCTCAAGTGTGCAATGTTCACATTCCCATCTCCCCGCCTCCCTCGTGCTCGTGCTCGTCCTCTTCTCGTCATCTCCAATTGCCGTGTCTGTTCAGACTGGCAGCCATCCTCATCAAGTGTTCACATTTGACTCCCATACACATGGGGGGAGGTTACATTTGTGTGTGCGGATTTGGATGGATGATAAACTTGGTGCACTGCCTCGTTTAGAAGTGACCGAACTGAGAAGAGGGTAAGGACTTGTAGGTACGGGCTGCGTGTGTCGGCCGTGGTGCCAAGCTTTTGGTCGGCCTCAGCCTCCGTCGCCCCCCGTCGCGCCCCGTCCCCTCCCCCCTTGCACCTTGCACCTTGACTACCCTTGCATTTGACTTTGCCCCGAGCAGTAACTATGGTCACTCTCTCCACTCTCCACTCTACGCCCACACTACATCTTGCATCTCTGTCGTATCCACTCGTGCACCTCCGCACAACCACCCCCAGTCGTCGCTCTCCCCCTACAATCCTTTGCTTCGGCCCTTTACTTTATCCCCATCTCCCCTTACTCCGTAGCAGTTGCAGACCTGGGTGGCTCACTCTACTCTCCCGCACATCGCACACACACACCCCACACACCACACACCACACACCACACACCACACACCACACACCACACACTCATCTCGTCTCCATCACAACCACCCCACCCACACTCTCCACTCTCTCCACTCTCTCCACTCTTTGCTTCTGATTCTTTACTCCCTCTCCACATCTTCACTTGTCCATCGCCCTCTCTTCCCCTCGCCCACACCACCACCACCACCACACCACTCTCTTGCACCTTCGCCTCCTTTCAACACGTCGCTTACCCTTTCCAGCAACAAGCTCCCCCTTCCCCCATCGACGAGCGCCACGAGCCTTCCCCCTTGGAACTAGCTCTTGCCCGCACTCGCTCCCCTTCCATCGGCTCTCCAACCTCTCCTACTTCTCCTATTTCTCCTACTTCTCCAAACCGCCTCGACCGTCAACTCTCTGGCGATCCCGATTCCCCGCCACCAGCCTGGAAACGTCGTCCTTCTGTGAATACTCGCCGCTCGGTCAACTCGTTCAACAGCGACTCTGCTCCTTCCTCGTCTCCACCAAACGCTTGGTACGGCCCAAACTCTCCCCCCCATCCCCAGGCCCCTCGCCGCCAACCTCATCCCAACCTCCAGATGACTCGTGCCGGAGTCGCTCAGCGCTTGATGCGTGACGATACTCAGAACCGTGCACCCCGTCCCCCGCCTGGCGCCTTTGGTCGCCGTCGTGCTGGCACCAACCCTGGATCAAACCGCTCGTCCATGGCCAGCTACGATGGCATGAACAGTGAAGAACTTTGGAACCTCGAGGACTCGACGCCCGACATGAGCAACCCCACCCGCCCATCTCAGGAGCGTCCCCTTGACACTGTCAACCGCATGTCGAACCGCTGGGATCCCGTCCCGCTCCCCGAAACGCTGTGGCCCACCGCCCCCATGGACATGCCCGACTACCTTCCCCCGCCCAAGACCAAGTCGTTGACCAACGTTGCTGGCATGAGGAAACGTGGGACCCTGCGCAAGAGCGCATCCCGGGCGTCGACGATCGACAACAGCTTGGCACCGATGCCGCACAAGGACGCACTGTCTTCGGCACATTCATCGTCCACAGACCTGTCGATCAACATGAACAAATCTCAAGCATCGCTTTCATCGCGCCCGCAGTCGATGATGCTCGGTCCATACGGCTTCGACTTGCTGAGCACACTCGCACCTCGTGATGGCGGTTACGCCGTGGCGGCTCAATTGAGTCAGAACAACACGTTCTCGCCGACTAGCTCCGGTGGGAGTGACCGCGGGTCCTTCTACGGCGCACCACCCCCAAACTCTTATCGCCAGTCACGCGGCCCACCGGCACCAGCAATGATGCGGTACGACGACGACATGTCGCCACCTCTGCCTGGGCGTCTGTCCACCGCCACCACCTCGTCTAATCTGTCGACCTACTCTCAGGATGAGGCACTCGACGGGACCGTGCCTGCCTTGGCTGCCGCCAGCATGTCTCAGCCAACCATGAAGAGCCCCCTCAGCCAGCACACCACTGCCGCCGAAGTCGCTTCCATGCACCCGCCCATGACTCCGGTCGAGGAGAATGGCCCGCGCGAGTTCCCACTGCCTCACGGTCGCGGCACCACCCCCGCCCCCGCTCCCACACCCGTGCCAATGGACGCCTCCCTTGCCGCCGCCGGCCTTGCTGGTGCGGCTGGTGCCACTGGCGGCGCCGCTCTCACCAAGTCCAAGACTAAGAAGGAGATCAAGGCTGAGGAGAAGGCCAAGGCCAAGGCCGCAAAGCTCGAGGCCAAGCGGGAGGCCGAGAGACGTGAGCAGGAAGCTGCTCGCGCCAAGACGGCAGCTGTCAAGGAAGCGGCTCGCCAGAAGGAGGAGAAGGCCAAGGAGGCGGCTCGTCTCAAGGCAGAGGAGAAAGCCAGAGCCAAGGCCGAGAAGGCGTCCAAGAGACAATCCAAGATGTTCAGCGGCATGTCGAGCCGCTCGACCAGCACCTCTGGGGCGCCCGCTCCTTCGGCGCAGCCTGTTGTGTCGGCTGCCCAACAGCCCGCGCAGCCCCAGCGGGTCCCGCCGCCCCAGGCCCATTCTGCACCGCAGGCACCGCCACCGCAGGCTCGCCCACCACCCGTCCCATCCCACGCTACTTCTGCCCCGGCTCCTGTGGCTTCCACGGCGCCAGTGAGATCTCCCCCCATCGCGAACGGCTCCGCTGTGCCCAACGGCCTGCCAATGGGTGCCGCCGCTCCTGTCCCCAACGGTGCCATCCCCAACGGCTCGTTCATCGGCCAGGGTCCCCCTCCCGCCGTCGTGGTCCCCCCGCGCAGCAGCAGCAACAGGTTCGTGCAGGCTGGCTCTGCCCCAGTCGCCGCCGCCGCTGTTGCCGCAGCGCAAGTGCACCACCACCACCACGGCCCTCCCTCGCCCTCGCACCAGGCTGCCCCTCCACCCCAGCAGCCATCCAGGGGACCGGAGAGCATGCCCATGCCTCGCCCCACCCCATCGCCCCAGTCTTCGCATCTCCACGCTGCCCCTCGCCAGAACGGGCCCTCTCCCCAGCCTTCGCTCCCATCGACGCCCTCATACGCCCCGAGCTCGATCGCACCCTCTAGCACCAGCGCGTCTGCTGCTGCGTCGCGCGCCCGTACTCCTTCGGCTGTGAGCATGACTCCGTCCAGCGCGCAGTCGGCTACATCGTCATCCCTCACTCCGACGAACGGGGCAACGGACTCTGGTTCAGCAACTTCCACGGCTCCCAAGCCAAAGAAGAGTGGGCTGTTCAACAACATCAAGAAGCGATTCTCCATGGTCCAGCTCGACCAGCCGGTGCCCCCGCAGAAGCAGCGCCCGGTGTCGATGGCCAACGGCGGTCAGCAGAACCAGCAGCGCAGTGTGTCTGGTCCACCTCCACCCCCAGTCCACAAGGCCCCCGTTCTAGCTGCTGCTCCGGCCACCCCGCCTCAGCTCCACTCGCTTCCTCCCACGCCACCCTCCAAGGACACGGTGGTGATGCCGACACCGAGCAAGCCGACAACTAGGATGGCTCCCATTCCTCCTCCTGTCATCGTTCCTCCTCGCCAGTCGTCTCTGGCTCGCGGTCCTGAGCAGCACTCTGACCTCGAGGACGGCGACCACCACCGCCAGGCGTCGCTCTCGGACCCGTCTTCGGTCGTCGTCACTCCGACGACGAGCATGGCCACCAACTCGTCCCCGTCGCTTTTTGAGGTTCGTCCTCACGCCATGCGTGAGGACTCTGTCTCGGAGGGTGGTTACGAGTCTGCCGTCTCGGACGCCAGTGGCAAGCCGCTGCGTGCCGACATTGTCCCGACCTTGGTGCCGCCTGTCCACTCGGTGACCGCCCACTAGGTCCCCTTCTACGCTTCGCACCTACCTCTACACGATCGCTCCATACCCCTGTCCACAGCCCCGCGACAACATGTCGGTCGCGTTCGAGCTCCCTGTATTCGGCTCTCATTGGCCTTATGGCCGGACACTTTTGTAACGTGGCACATCCTGGGTGCACATCTTTTCTGTTTCCACGCCATGTCTTCGTCGCCTGATCGCCCATTCTCATCCATCATGGCCGCCGCAACCTCATCGACTCTGTCCCACCCTACGACCCGTCGCGCCGCCACACACACGCGAGAACGCGAATGAACATTGAAACAGTAGTTTTAAGTAGAACCCGCTCCTTTGCAGCCTCAGTGCCTACATCCGAAGGGGACTATGCATGCGTGGAGAAATAGCTACAGCAGTGCAACGCAACGACAACTGGAGGACCTATGGACCCAAGAGTGGTGGTGAAGTTGGATCAGGTGGAGGGTGCACGTGCCAGGCACGGTAAAAGTCGAGCTGAAATGCTGTCTGCGCAAGGTTGGTGTTGACTCAATAGATCAACAACAACCCTCCTCTTCACAGCACTAAACGATGTCCACGGAGGCCGCCCCAGGATCTTTGGATACCCCGGCGACGACGCATCCGACGACCAGCACAAACACTACTACTAGTGACAGCGCCGAGGTCGCACCGATCAACTCTGCCGCGGACCCCGCCGATGACGAGATGCGGTACCCAAATGGCATGCACCCGATGCTGCGGTACTGCACGCCGTACTGGTGGCCTTACCGCACGTTTGTCAAGAAACGCTGGATTGGACGCCAGCTCCTGGAGGTGATTGCCACCGAGTTCCGCGACCGCTCGGTCGAGTACTACCGGCACGCACTTGAGAGCGGTGTCACGCGCATCAACGGCGTCGAGGCGTACCCAGAGTATATTCTGCGTGACGGTGACCGGCTGGAGTGAGTGTTTGCACTGGAGGATGCTGACGGCAGCAACACGGTCCACCGCCACGAGCCGCCCATGACCAACGACCCCGTTGTGCTTCTCCACATCGATAAGGCGCGCGAGTTCTGCGTCATCTCCAAGCCGGGGAGCATGCCCGTCCACGCGGCGGGGCGGTACTTTAAGCACACGATGCTCGAGGTGCTGATGGAGGAGCACGGGATCAAGGGGTACGCCGTGAACCGGCTTGACCGCCTCACGTCTGGTCTGATGATCCTGGCGCTCTCCGGCCCGGCGTCGCGCGACCTCGCGCAGGAGTTCCTCGAGGGCAAGGTCGGCAAGGAGTATGTCGCGCGCGTGCGCGGCAAGTTCCCCAAGGAGGAGGTTACGGTCGACAAGCCCCTTCTCACGGTGGACCGGCAGATGGGGCTGGTGATCATCGCGCCCGAGGGCAAGGAGGCCAAGACGGTGTTCAAGCGGATGAGCTACGATGCCGCCCGCGACCAGAGTGTCGTGCACTGCCGCCCGCTCACCGGACGCACGCACCAGATCCGCGTGCACCTCCAGTACCTCGGCCACCCGATTGCCAATGACCCGATCTACGCGAGCGAGGCGGCGTTCGGCCCCGGGTGCGGGCAGGGCGGCGTGGACCTCGTCGAGCAGGGCGAGCAGAACACGCACCTCGCGGCCCTCGCGGAGCGGGTGCAGGCCGCCAAGCTGAGCGGGGGCAAGACGGTCCTCCCGGCCCCTGTGCCGAGCGACGAGGACCGTTTGGCCGGCAAGGAGCAGGGGCCCGAGCACGCCGCGCTCGTCAAGACCAACCGTGTCACGGACAATGTCGACCTCACCTCCCCGATCCGCCTGAGCACGCAGGCGCGCAACATCATTGCGACGCTGCGGCGGCAGCGCGACGAGGCCGAGGACTGGGTCAAGTGGAAGGAGGTGGTGTACGCCACCAAGGCGGCGCAGGAGGCGCTCGAGACGAGCTCGGCCGACGCGTCGGGCATGAGCACGCCGGTCGACAAGCCGCGCCGCAAGATCCCGCACCCCCGCATCAACAAGGGTATGCGTGGGCAGAAGGCCGCCGACCGCCCCGAGGTGCCTACCGAGGCGATCCGGCACATGCCCCGCCCGGCGCACATCCCTAAGGGCTTCTGCGAGGAGTGCTTCGTGCCCGTCCCCGACGACCCGGACCCGACTACGCTGTTCATCTACCTCCATGCGCTGCGGTACACTACCGAGCGGCTGGGCACTTGGTCGACGCGCCTGCCCCGGTGGGCGGGAGAGGAGTGGGACGGCGACTGGCGCGGGTGGGCCGGCGAGCCGCCCGTCACTACTGTGTCGAAGGAGGCGTTGGGAGATGCTGCCGAGGCGGAGGGGGCGGAGGAGGAGGAGGGCGTGCGTGCTGTGGCATAAGCATAGTTGTATAGATGCATCTCGCCTCGTTTTGCTATGGTCATACCCAGAGATGTGTCGTCTGGCTTAGGCGTCTGGTTTCTCTTCCTACGGCAGCTTGATAACTCGCGCAGCTATACAGAGCTGCAATCCTGACCCAACCTATAGAACCCCGTTGTTCCAGAGTTGTACACACCCCATCACTTCGGCGGTATCAAATTTCCACCTGGCATTTTGCGGGTCACGTGCCCTGATGCTCGCACCGATTTCTGAAAGATGCAAGTTTGATTTCAGGCAGCCCGTCAACATCTCTCTCTTGCCGCCTTCACCATGGCGCCACAAGAAGCTCTTCTCGACTCGGAGCTCACATTCTCCTCCCCGCCGTTCAGCACCTTGCTGGACGCGCGCGTCCTCCGGGCCCTCGCGGACCTCAAGTTTGCGCACCCAACACTCGTGCAGGCCAAGGCCATCCCCCTCCTCCTCGAGGGCAAGGATGTGCTCGCACGTGCAAGGACAGGCAGCGGCAAGACGGCGGCGTACGTCGTCCCCGCGGTCCAGCGTGTCCTCGAGGCCAAGGGCGCCGAGGAGCCCACCTCCCCCACCTACCAGGTGACGCGGGCCGTTGTGCTCGTCCCAACCCGCGAGCTCGCGATCCAGGTTACCAACTTTGTCAAGGCGCTCACGGTGTATGCCGAGGGCCTCGTGTCTGTCGTCAACGTCGCGGCCGGCGGAGCCAACGTCCAGCGGTGAGTCCCAGCCCATTTCTCTTTCCATGATGAAGCATTTTTCGGATGTAAATGCCTACGGGCAAGTGTCCGAGAGCGCAAAAACCGTGTGGATACTTCCGTTGCCTTCCTTCTGATCCCTCCTCCTCCTCCTCTGTTCTAGAGCTAGGCTGACGATAGCGTTCTCCTCAACGACAACCCCGATGTGGTCGTCGCCACGCCGTCCAAGCTCCTCGCGCTCCTGCAGAGCAAGACCGTCGACCTCTCCCACCTCGCCTTCCTGGCCATCGACGAGGCCGACCTCCTCCTCTCGTATGGGCACAAGGACGACCTGACTCGCATCCTGGACCCCGCCATGAACTTTGTCCCCAAGCTTGGCGTGCAGGGGTGCCTCATGAGCGCTACGCTCAGCGAGGAGATCAACAGCGTCAAGGGCCTCGTTCTCCGCAACCCCGCCATCCTCACGCTCTCGGAGCCTGCCACCGCCTCGTCCCTCCTCACCCAGCACTTTACGTACACCTCTGAGCGCGACAAGTTCCTCCTCATCTTCGTCCTGCTCAAGCTCAAGCTCATCAAGGGCAAGTCGATTATCTTTGTCAACGACATCGAGCGTGGGTACCGCCTGCGTCTCTTCCTCGAACACTTTGGCATCAAGTGCTGCGTCGTCAACTCGGAGCTGCCATTGGCTTCCCGGTACCACGTTGTGGAGGAGTTCAACCGCGGCGTGTACGACGTTGTCATCGCCACAGACGAGTCCAACCCCGATGACGTCGAGGAGGAGGCCGCCGAGGAGGTGGAAGAGGAGGCTGAGGAGGCTGCCGAGGACGACGACGACGAGGTTGAGGACGAGGAGGCTGAGGACGAGGAGAAGGAGACCGCCGACACCAACGCTGAGGCTGGGCCATCAAAGCGCCGCGCCACCTCTCCACCAGCAGGTGCCCAGCGCAAGAAGAAGCGTGGGCCCGGCAACTCGATGGCGCGTGGCATCGACTTCACCGCCGCGTCCTCCGTCATCAACTTCGACCTCCCCACCACCGCCACCGCCTACCTCCACCGTGTGGGCCGCACTGCGCGTGCAGGCCACTCGGGTCTTGCCCTCTCCTTCATCGTCCCCGCCGACAAGTGGGGGAAGGACAAGGGTGTTTCGCTGAAGACGGCGAAGAAGGACGAGGAGGTCTTCGGGCGGATCAAGGCGCGGGTCAAGTCCGAGTCCGGCTCCGAGATCAAGGAGTGGGACTGGGGAGGCCGCCGCGGCGAGATCGAGGGCTTCCGGTACCGCATGGAGGACGCGTTGCGTGCCGTCACCTCGAAGCGTGTGCAGGACGCGCGCCGCGAGGAGGTCCGCCGCGAGCTTCTCAACTCGGAGAAGCTCAAGCAGCATTTCGCCGCCAACCCGCTCGACCTGGCATTCCTGCGCCACGACGCACCGCTGCATGCTGGCCGCACGAGCAAGCACCTCAAGCACGTGCCGGGGTATCTCATGCCCAAGATTGCTGCGCTGCCGACGGGCGGCGACGTCAGCGACGGGCGGCACATCCCCTTCGCTAAGCGCGGGCGGGGTGGTGGCCGTGGGGGGCGCGGCGGGCGCGGAGGGAGGGGCGGGAAGGGGCGCAAGGTCGACCCGCTCAAGTTCAAGGGATAGACTGTATACTATACTAGTTCAATGTATGCCACCAGTAGTAATGCATCCATACTTGCTAGCGTTGCGGTGCAGTCGGGAAAAGGGGCGCTTGGAGTGGCTAAATAAGGTGCGAAGGGGTCGCCGGTGAGAAGCAATGCAGCGCTCCACGTCCAGTTATGAGAGACATGGCAAGCTACAAGGCATCGCAGAGAAGCGAATCGCGCGTAACAGTCTACCAGAGGCATACATAATGGTACAAGGGTGTCGAAGCTCGAAGCTGTAGAATCACAAGAGCGGTGGCTCCGTGCGGTACTACCCCACGCCGCCATCAGTGGTGTGCGGATCTGCGCCGTTCGTGTGCGTGCCGTTGGTCTCCGGTGCCCCATTGACCTCGGCGCTCTTGACCTTGCCCTCCTTGCCCTTCTCTTTATCTCCCTCTCCATCTCCCTTCTCCTTCTCCTTGTCTTTCTTCTTCTTCTTCTCTTTCGGTGGCGGGTCGACCTCGACCCAGTCCTCATCGGCGTCGTCCTCCTCGTTCCACCAGGGCGGAAGGCAATGGTTTGGAGGGAGGTTAATGAGGTCGGGGTCAAAGAGCTCGATGTACGTCTCGTCGCAGTAGCGGTGCTTTGTGGGCCCCGAGTGCGCGCGGTACTCGGAGAGCGCGCTGGCAAAGTTCCACCCCTGCATCATGCGCAGGCAGCCAAACACGACGCCCGTTTGGTGGATCCCGAGTCTGTCGTCAGTTTGGTGGACCGCGGAGACGCGGAGAGGACGCACGGGTCAATCACGAGCACAGGGTGCGAGCGCACGTCGAGGATCAGCTCGAGGGCAGTTTTGACAATCTCGTCCGTCACGGGCCGCCAGTCGGTCTGCGGCTGGAACAGCGTGCTGCCGAGGTGTACCTGGGGTCAGCAGAATGGAGAGAGGGGACGCACAAAGTCGACTCCTGAAGCGCGAGCGTACAGTACGAGCTGGCGGGTCGGGTGCTCGGGCGTGAGGCTGACTATTGTGCGTAGTCCGAGACTCTGGAGGAAGGCGACCTGGTGTCAGCACTCGCTCGCCACCACGGCTGCGTACTTGAGGGCCAGTTGGGGACGCGCAGCGGTACACGCCCTGCTCAACGATGGAGAAGCGCGCGGGCACCTGGATGAGGGTGGCGGAGGGGGTCTTGGATGCCATTGCGGGCGCCCGCTGCGCTGTTGGCGCTCTGGAGGAGATTGTTGACGGTGACGGAGATTGGGACGGTCCAGCGCGAGGAATGCTCGACGTCCCAATGCTCCAACTGCCTCCGCTCGTCCGTCCACAGAGAGGCGTTCGAATCGCCTCCAGGGAAGGGTCAAGGAGGACTTTTGGCGCCAAGCCACGTGGTGGTCCTTTGTCCGCCTCGCCATTTGACGTACACTTTTACTTTGGCGCAACGATCAAGTCCGAGCTG
>JAMALN010000736.1:0-19494 GCA_023630115.1 Cutaneotrichosporon sp. PK4640 | reverse complement strand
AAGCAGAGGAAGAGGAGGGCGGTCTGGATCTTGCCCGTGATGGACGCGTTGCGCTCCCAGCGAGCCATGGTGCTTGTTGTTGTCGGGTTGGGCGGAGGGGGCGAGAAAGGGAGCTGGAGGTCGAGGGCTGGAGCGGTCGAGAGCTGGGAGGAGGCGGAGAGCTTGAGTGCTTGGATGCTGATGAGAGCCGCAGTGCGCGTCCTTATATCCACGAGCTGCCGAGCAACCCTCCGCCTTCCACGGACGCGCTGGTCGCGACATCGAGATATTCTCACAGCATGCAGGTGGCCACTTCACAGCCTCGGGCACCAGTAGATACTGGCCCAGGCACGGCCCGGCTGCCCCGGACCCAGGCTGTGTGGTGTGTGCCGGGCGCGCCGGGGCGGTGATCGCCAGTCGAGGCTGGCCCATGGCCCACGGTCCTGGCATGTACAGCATGCCGGGTGCTGAGTGCATGGTGGGTGGTGGGGTGAGAGAAATGGCAGTGGGCGTGAAACGGCGGGATTGGGCAGGACCCGAGGCGGTGAGTGTTGAAGCTGCAGGGGCAGGGGACGCGAGTTGGCGCCGGTAATTGTGGAATGTGCCCGCCCAATTTCTGCTGATGCATCTTGTGGCCCCGCACACAATCCACTCCGTGAACCGCGCAGAACAAACACCGGGGTGCGGGCCTGGAAGCTTGACGGCGGCGCCGGATTCGGCGGAGCCCATGCCTGTACTGGCCAAATCTGGCACGCCCCCTGCTCCGCCCCGTGTTCTGCGGCGGCGCCAGTTAGCGTGAGGTAGTGTGAGAGGTGAGACACGCATCGCCATATGCTGGGGGACAGTGCACAGAGGTGGGGAGGGTATCACACTGCGCAGGATCGTGCTGACGGGTGGGGCCATGCTGTGATGGCGAGGGGGCTGCACTGATGTCTGGTTAATTGCTTCGATCTCGGAAGTGCACCGCTGATGGGGTGCGGAAGCCGAACAGGCGGCAGTCAGGGATCCGAACAGATCGCCCGGCATCTGAGCTGCATGTGCCGCGTCGGAATTTCCTGCCGTCAAGCGCACAGAGCTAATCGCAGAAGCACCGAAGATGCATTCCGGTGGCCCACTCTCATGACCTCATGTCAACAGTATAGTACCCGCCGACATGCACGCCGCCGCCCTTCTCCGCGGGCCAGTCCGTGCGCTCCTCGCGCCGCCACACGAACCCATTGCGCCGGGCGACCGCCTCGCTCCCCGGATTATCCGTCTCGATGATCGCCGCCACCTCCCCGACCCTCATCACGGGCTTCACCCACCCCGCCAGAATACACCCGAGCAGCTCGGACATGACGCCCCGCCCGTACAGCGCCGGCTCGAGCGCGTACCCGAGCATCCAGCTCTGCTCCTGCGCGGGGAGGGCGAGCACGCTGGCCTCGGTGATCCCCTCCGTGGGCGTCTGCCCCCAGCGCGGCTCGGCCGTGTTGGGCCACAGGAAGACGTCGCCGACGAGGCGGCCCTCGCGCTCGCTCCACAGCGCCTTGAACGGCCACGCGAGGGCGTGTGCCGCGCCTCCGCTGGGCAGCTGTGAAGCGCGCAGCTGCTCAATCACGGGCGCCTGCTTCGCGATCATGTCCGCCTCCAGCTTGGCGGCGAAGGCGCGGTCCATCCTGCCGTCAGATGTGGCGTTGGTAGACGCACGGGTACGGCAGGACGAAAAGGCGACAGCCGACAACGGGGTGGTTGAAGAGGGCCACCTGGGGTCAGTGGGCTTTTTGGCTGCCGAGTCGTCTCAAGCATGCAAGCAAGGACCGTCGAGGGGCACGTGCCGCGATCGGGCATGTGCGATGCCAAGACTCACCAGATCATCGGCGATCCCGGGGCGGTAAGGGACGAGGCGGAGGTCCGGGAAACTGGGGAGCTGGAGGTACGGCTCGTCGCGCGCGCCGTCCCACCGCAGGCTGGAGGCGAGGGCGGCTGCGTATCCCGGCGCGGTGCGGTCGGGCTTGCTCATGGCGAATGCTATGCGATCCAAGAGTGCAGAAGTGCGTTGCAGGCCTTCAGACCTGCAGGGCAGAGGATGACCGCATGGTGCAGGCGGATGCGGAAGTACATCACGTGACCTGGGTAATTTCGCAAGCGCGCGCGTACAGCCGCCGGCGGTTAATGACCGACCTCCTGACGTTGAGTAGAGCGCCAGCTGAGAGCGCCTCCTGCCCACCCGCGCCGGCTTATCTAGACAGACGCAGACGTCGCTTCTCTTCGCCCACTCACTCACTCACGCACAATGCGCCTCTCCGCCCTCTTTGCAGCCCTCAGCGCCGTCTCCGTCCTCGCCGACACCGAGCCGTGGCGTGGGTGCCTCGGCCGTGCACGCTAACGCCAGAGGAGAAGTACGGGGGCACGCCCGACCTCACGTTCTCCGGCGTCGCCGGGTTCGGGCGGCTGCCGTGGGAGCGCTGCCTCGAGAAGCCGGGGTACGGCTTCGACATTGCCGTGCTGGGCATGCCCTTTGACGTGCGCTCCTGGTGTTGTGGAGCTGACCGTAGACGTCCGTCTCGTACCGCCCTGGCGCGCGCTTCGGGCCGCACGCCATCCGTTCCGGCTCGCGCCGGCACGGCCCCGCGCGCTCCTTCCTCATCCCTTGGGGCACGAGCGTGACGCAGGACACGGGGCTGTCGATTGTGCGCTCCCCACCTTCTCCTCTGACGCCAGGTGGACTGCAACGACGTGCCGATCTCGCCGTACGACAACGCGCTGGCCATCGACGAGATGCAGGTCGCGTACGCGACGCTGCTGAACCGCCCCACGTCGCCCGACACGCACTTCACCCGCCACCTCGCCAAGGACGGGAAGGAGCACCCCCGCATCCTCACGTTCGGGGGCGACCACACGATCGTGCTGCCCATCCTCGGGGCGCTCACGGATATGTACGGCCCGATCTCGGTGCTGCACTTTGACGCGCATCTCGACACGTGGAACGGGCACGAGCTGGGCGGCGCGCACACCGAGCAGCACAAGGTGGTGAGTTGGGCAGCTCGACCGCCCTGACGCCAGACGCACGGCACCTTCTTCTGGAAGGCGTACGAGCTCGGCTACATCAACGACAAGACGTCGGCGCACGCCGGCATCCGCACGCGCCTGAACGTGAGTCCTGCCCAGAACTAGCTCACGCAGTCGATGCGCGACCTGCTGCACGACGAGGCCGTCGGCTTCCAGGTCTTCACGACCGACGACATCGAGGACATGGGCCCCGAGGGCATCGCCAAGAAGCTCAAGAAGCGCCTCGGCTCGGGCCCCGTCTACCTCTCCTTCGACATCGACACGATCGACCCGTCCATGGCGCCGGCCACGGGCACGCCCGAGTCGGGCGGCTGGACGACGCGCGAGGTCAAGCGCATCGTGCGCGGGCTGGTCGGGCTGAACATTGTCGGCGCGGACATTGTCGAGGTGTCCCCCGCGTACGACACCAACGCCGAGCTCACGGCCATGGCGGCCGCCGACCTCGCGCAGGAGTTCCTCGCGCTCATGGCCGCCAAGGAGGTGCCGGTGCCCGCGGTGAAGGGGGGCGTGCTGGACAAGAACCTCCGCGCCAAGGCGGAGGCGGACACGGGGGGTGCGCGGGGGCAGTTTCTCGAGAACCGCGACGAGCTGTGAGCGGGTGTGCGCGGGAGCGAGCGAGCGAGCGAGCGTGCGAGCGTGCGCTAGCGATCGTTAGCGGGCGAGGGGGATGATAGCGAGCGACGACGATTGAGCGACCAGCATTGTCGGGACAAAGATGAGATGAGATCTGCTGCTTCTTCCCGTGATTGTCACCTTTCCTTCTGATTGTCACCATTGTCACCCCGCACACCCCGCACCGTCCCCCGCACCCGGTCGGCGCGGTGGTCCGTGCATCGACCAGCCATCCTCGCCCCGGGACGGCCCTGTGGCCCGTGCGCCGCCAAAACATTGAGCAGCGCCATTGTGCATCACCGCCACAGAACACTTAACCACCGCGCCTCACATTCCCCTCCTCTTCCAACTCCTCATTACTCATTCCTCACCCCGTACCTTGTCCGACGCCATGGTCCACCCAGACGAGGACCCATACCACACCCCCTCGGACCCCCGCCCCCGGAGACCCGTGGCCATGAGCGCCGTCGAGAAGGCCATGGCCGAGCTCCAGGACGCGATCCAGGACGAGCGGGCGGGTCACTATCCAATCGAGTGAGTGTGGCGTGTGCGGCTGTGGGTGCGTGTGCGGGTGCGGGTGCGAGGCCGATCATCGAGCACCTTCGCGTTCTCGGGCTTCGCGACACTTCCCGAGCGTTTCCCCTCCGCTCGCACCACCTCCTCCCCCTCTCGCCTTCCGTGCACTCGCCTCCTTTTCCCAACCTCCTTTGTTCCACCCGCCAACCTCGTCACCAACTGACACCAGCACCGACGACCTCAACGCCCGCCTCCAGGCCTACAAGTGGACCCAGGAGCCCGGCACGCCGCGCACACCGCGCACACCACGCACCCCCGCGGCCCCGATGCCCGGCTCGGCCCGCTCCCGCCACTCGGCGGAACCCCCGCGCCTCGCCTCGCCGTTCCGCACCCGTGGCCACTCGCGCCAACCATCCGCCCCCCAGACCCCCCATACCCCCGGCACCGCCGTGTCCTTCCTCCGCGGCGGGGAGACGCTGGGCCCCCACGACTCCATATCCGCGTACCACCCCCCGCGGCGGGGCGGGACGAACCGGGACGGCGACAGCGACACGGACGAGCCCCCTCTCTCCCGGCAGCGCTCGCGCTCGGTGTCGCGCGCGCGCTCCGTCACCCCGCGCCCGCGCGCCGCCTCCGCCTCGCGCGTGTCGCGGCCCCCCTCGCGCAGCAGCAGATCGACATCCCCGTCGTACGAAAAGTTCGCCGAGCAGCCCTTCACGCCCTCGGACGAGGCGGCGCTCGAGCCGCACGGCCTCGCGTACCCCTCGATGAAGGCGCACCGGGCGGCGCTCCTCTCCGCCGAGCGGGAGAAGGAGGAGCGCGCCGCCGCGGCCAAGGCGGCGCACGACGCGGCGCAGGCCGACGCCATGGCCGAGCAGGTCAAGCAGGCTCTGCAGCTCGCCGAGGCGAACAACCGCCTCGCGGCGGCCGAGGACGCCCTCCGCACCATGCAGGCCAAGCTCGTGGCGGAGAAGCTGCGGACAGGGGAGCACGAGCGGCGGGCCGCGGAGATCGCGGCCAAGCGCGCCGCGGACCGGCAGGAGCTCGCGGTCGCCGTGAGCGTCCTCCGCCGGGCGAAGGACGACGGGCGGCGCAGCGAGGAGGAGCGCCGCCGCCTCCTGCGGGCGTTCGAGGAGGCCAAGAGCCGGTGAGAAACTGTTAGTGCTAGCTGACCCAGACTCGCGAGATACCACGAGGAGATCCGGGTGCGGGACGCGCGCAAGGTCGGGCACGAGGAGGGGCGGACTGAGGCATTCGCGGAGGCTGGGCGGTGGATGGGGAACAACCCGCCCCTGCCGCTGGGGCAGTACACCACCGCGCCGGCGCCGCGCGGGGCCGTGAGCAAACCCAACGACTTCTCGCTCTCCCCGCTGGGGGTGCGGGCTGAGCAGCTGCCGAGTTTCGGGTCGGCAGCGCAGCAGTTCCAGCAGCAGGTGCAGGCGATCCCGCAGCCGCCGCCACAGCAGCAGGCATTCCAGCCACCGCCGCCGCCGCCGCCGACGTTCCAGCAGCCGGCGCAACAGTTCCAGCAGCCGCAGCCGCAACAGTTCCAGCCGCCACCGGTCCAGCAGCCGCAGCCACAGCAGTTCCCTCCAGCGCCGAGCCAGCAGCAGTTCCCGCAGCCGCAGCCGGAGCTCCAGACCTTCCCGCAGCCCCAGGCCACGCAGTACGCGCAGCCGCCAATATCGCAACAGAGAGCGGCGCCCATGGCCACGCCGATACCCACGCACATAGGCACCCAAGCCGCACTGAGCAACCTGGCCACCCAAGTTCCCGCCACCCAGCCGCCCATGCCGCCCACCCATGCCACCCAGACATATGTCCCGACACAGCAGTCGTACGCGGCCCAGCGCTCGATAACGCCCCAGGTCTACCCCGCGCTCGCCCACGTCCCGCCCCCCACTCTCCCCGCGTCGGTGCTGCCCACCCACCCGCAACGCTCCCAGCGCTCCGTGGGCTCAGTGGACCCGCGCAACATCCCCCTCCCCGAATCCCGCATGTCCAGCGCCCCACGCGGAGTCGCGGGGTCGTTCATCCACAACGTGGACCGCTCCGTGGCTGACGGCGCGCCGCGCGTGCCCCGCGCCCCTTCGCAATTCTCGCGCGCGCCCCCGACCCACAGGTCGCAGCGAAGCCTGGTCGAGGTCAACAAGCCCCTGCCCAACCCGGGGCACACACGCAGCGTCAGCCAGCCGCCCGACATCGGGACCGCGGCGATCGTGGGGAGCAGAGGGCCGCACAAGGACAGCAAGTATCCGGCGTGGGAGGGGTCGGACCCCAAGTACGACAACTACGACATGATGGCGTACAAGTCGTTCATTGGGCGCGCGAGCGCCGCATCGCACAAGTTACGCACGGGGAGCGATGATCTGGCGGTCGCGACGGCGGTGCCGCTGCCCCCGTGAGTTGAATCTCAGCAGCCCGACGGAGATGGAGCTGACCCCAGATCGGAATCTGAGTACTCGGCCGTGCCGTCGCGCCGCGAGCCGTCGCGCCTGGGCGACGGTATCCGCGACGACTTAAGCCGGATCAGCGAGGAGCCTCGCACGCCCGCGAGAAGCGTCAGGCAATCGGTGGGTAGAGAATGGGTGGAGGGCGTGGGGTGGGCTGAGCGCCGGGCGGCGGCGTGAGGTGTGCGTGGGGAAGGAGGACGAGGAGACGGGCTGCAGTGCAAGACGGGCGGTGGGTGGCCTGATAGAGTGATGCAGTCTGGAGTCTGACCACAGGCCCCGACGCCAGCTCGCTCACCGCGCCCCATTCCAGCGCTGGGGATTAGCATCGCCGGGGCTGCCCCCGAGCTCTCGGACCCTAGGTACCACCGTCCCCCGACTGTAAGCTGTGGTAGATAGAATGTCAGCTGACAGCAGATCACAGTACAGCCACCCGTACGCCCTCCCGCCGACAAAAAACTAACCCCAGTCGAGCACCAAGACGCCCCTCGAGTCGCGCCGCGTGAGCGACGTCTCGGGTGTACCCACGCGTGCGCCGTCGCGGGCCCCCTCGCCAGTCCCACGTTCGCGTTCGCCGTCGCGGGCCCCCTCGCCAGTCCCACGTTCGCGTGCGCCGTCGCCAGCCCCGCGGGCGCCCACAGTCTCACGCGCACCCTCGCCCTCGCCCTCGCGGCGATCGTACGTCCCCAGCGTGCCCGTGGTCCCGGTGCCCCCCGTGCCAGTCGCCCCCGTGCCAGTGTACGCGACCTCTGTCGCGCACGCTGCCGGGGTCCCCCTCCCCTCGTCCCATGGCACGACGTACACCGCCGTACCGCAGCACCCACGGCCCCGCACGCCAGGGGCGACGTACACCACCGCCACGAGATACGGGCACGACCGGCCGCCTCCGCGCTCGCGCTCGCGCCACTCGCAGCGTACATATGTCGAGGTGAGTCATCCCAACGTCAGAATAGGTGATGGGTGATTGGCGAGTGAGACTATACAGTCACGCTTCCGCGACGTCGTGTCCGCGGCCGAGGCCCGGTCCCGAGATGCGTCCGGCCTGAAATGTCTCGCCAGTGTCGCACGCCCCGATCCGGACAGATGCTAGCACAGCTTATCATATCTCTTGCCGCATTCCCCGCCGCTAACACCAGACGGCGTCGGACGAGGACGACCCGCGCCCCCGCTCGATCCTCAAGAACCGGTCGGTCGACCCGCACAGCGTGCCCCTCCCGCCGAGCCGGAACAACACGTACGCGCCGAGCGCGAGCACCGTCGGGGCGGCGCGGCGCGTGCCCCTCCCCCCGTCGGCGGGGACACGGTATTCGCACAGGTAGAAAACCGCGTAGAAACCCTTGTAGACTGGCCTATGGAACCACGGCTAATGCACATGCTGATAACGGTGCGCAAAGTGATCGGAAATTGCCGATCGGACGGATCGGGACGAGTGACGTTGGGCGGCGTGGGTGTCGTTTCCGCCTCGGTCATCCACAAGGCCCGCGGACAATCCCGGGCGCGGGGCGAGATCGTATTGAGTCTAGCGCGGCGCTAAAGTAGAGCGCAATGTATTACCCCTCGCGTACCACTGTCGACTAAGCCGACTACGCCAGCCGAAATTAGACGGGCCTGGGAGTGGTGAGTCACGTCTGTGTACGCTGTTGCAAGCACTGTACCTCTGTCGACGCAGACTCGGCTGGCCGCGCTGGCCGGCTGCTCCGGCAACCTCGACATTATGCACAGCACGTGCACTGCTCACTGGAATGTTGCGCACAGATGATCACCAGATCGCGCGAGCTGTAAACTAGACTGGAGGAGCCGGGCTCGGCTGCATCGGCACCGACAACACTGAACCCTGGCATTCGTGGATCGAATCTGGCCAGCTGCGCCGCCCGTGGCGGCGCCCCAGAGCCCGTCCCTTGCGACACCGTGCGGATCAGTGGCGCGGGCAGAACCACGCGCAGTACTGCAAAACCGACGAATGCAGATCACGGGCGCGACTGCATGAGTGAGGCTAGCTAGCGAGGCGGAGTACCGGAGCAGCAAGCGTAGAGTGAGGCTGAGATGGATGGAAAGAGTGAAGGTTGGTTCGCCTGGGTGGAAAGGCGGGGTTAGGAAGAGACTAATACCCTGAATATTCTGGGGTTAGAGTTAGTGGGCAGACGTCATTTTGGCTGGGCAGACGCAGTCAGAGGCCAGAGGGAAGGTCAACCTTCCTCCGCCCAGCTAACCCAGCTGTAGCTCTCTCGGCCACCGAGGTCTTGCTTCGGTCCTCTACTCTACATCCACTCCGCCTTGCGGCCGCCGGCTTCGGGCCCACATCTCTTCTCTCTTGCTCTCTTGCTCTTGCTTCATTCCGTTCCCTCTGCCCTCGGCTCCTCCTCCGCCTCGTCAACCCGCGGCCTCTCGTGCCCGGTCCATCACCACTCACTCGCACGCCGACGCATACATCCATCATCCACCAGGCCTTCTTCGTCGCCATCCCATCACTCAATCACTCCCACTCTCTCTCTCTCTCTCACTCTCCCCCATCACCACCCCCCTCGCATTCCACCATCTCGATCGTACCCCCCGTCGCTTCCATTTCCCACGCCAAGCTCCACCTCATCATCGGCCACTTTTCCAGCCCTCCTACCCAGCCCAAGTTCCGAGACATCCCTCGGCGTTCACTCCACCGCCCACGCAGCCCAACTCCGTCCTCCGACCCGACCCCCGTCTGCAAGAATATATCTGAACGGGGACACCAACGAACGCCGACCACCCCGCGGCAGGCCCCGTCACCTCAATGCCATCCCTCTTCCGCCAGAAACGACGGAGCACAATCTCCGGTCCCCACACGCCGGGCACGCCCCCAGGCGTAGAGGTAAGCGTCGAGCCGCTGGCACTGCACAAGCTCCGCACGCTGCTGCACCGCGGGTCGCGCATGAGCCTTAGACTCGGCGCAGACGATAGCAGGCCCCAGAGCGTGCGCCAGCCCACCCCCGACCCCAGCGCCAAGGTCGCACACGATCTCGCACTCCCCCACAAGGCCGACAGCGGGAGCGCAAGCACCACCCCGCCAAACGAGCCCACCGACCTCCCCGAGCCCACCATCATCGACAACCCAAAGCCCCGCATGAACTCGCACCCAGAACCCATCTCCTCCCGCCCCGCGACCCCGCCCCTACCCCAGGAACCTGCACCCCTTGCCCCGCCACCCGCCGCCGTACGCCCGCCAATGGTCACCTCGGTGTCGTCGCCCAACCGCCCACCATTGACGGTGGACACGGGCGCGGTTTCCCCGACGTCCTCCCCTTTCCACACGCCCCACGCATCCGCCCCCGCTTCCCCCGAACTCCTCTTCGCGACGCCCTCGGCACACTCGACGGTCCCTCCGTCGCCCGTCCGCGACGCCCGCATGGGGAGCGACCCGATGGCTATGGCACGCAGACGCAGCTCCGCCGTCTCGGCCATGTCCGCAGTGTCTGCACACAGCGTCGGATCACCGCGCCGCATGGCCGCGATCCTGCACTCACCGCCGATGCCGATCCCTATCGCCCACCTGCCCTCGCTCAACGGCGGCTGCACCTCGCCGAGCTGGGGCACGCTCGCTATCCAGGGCGGTCCCCATTCGCCTGCGCTCTCGAGAGTCAACTCACGTGCCTCAACAGGCGGCAGCTTCCCCTTCCCGCAGCTTTCTGCCACGCCATCCCGCAGCAACAGCAAGGATCTGACCGATGCCGAGGTGCGCCGCGCGACAAAAACCATGGTGAGTCACACATGAGTCACGCATAGCAATGTCCACTAACCTCAGCCCGTCATGTTCCGCGTCCCAAGTCATCAGCCACCACCTCAGCCCCAGGAGGAGGACGACGATGAGGAGGAGGATGACGAAGACGAGTCGGTCGAGGGACACGGCAGCACCGCTGCGCCCCTTGCGAGCGCCCCGCCTCCCGCAGCATCTGCGTTTGCGACTAGGGGTGTCCGGAATCTCGTTATGGACCCCGTAACCGAGGAGTCGCGATCTGGGACGCCACAGCCGGCCTCGAGGACGACCTCCTCCCTCGGCTCGCCACCTGCTCAGCGTCCAGTAGGCTTCTTCGATCACGATCGTCTTCCTTCTGGCCCCGACGACACGCCCAGCTCCCTTGGCCTGCACTCGGTGCAGTCGTCTAGCTTGAGCCACCCTGAAGTCGGGGTCGAAGTCGAGGTCGAGGACGACGCCTCGAGTGTCGAGGAAAGCGTCGACTCTGCGTCTGTGGACGACAACACGTCGGGATCCGTCGCCATTACGTCGATCGCCACGCCATCGCCTGTGACGCCGCCTCCTCCAAGGCGGCCAGCGCTGTATACTCAGCTCTCACAATCAATGATCAACCTGTCCACTCCAAGAGCACAGCGCACTGCTGCGCCAGCAGTCGAGTCGCCCGAGGCACTACACACGGTTGACGAGGTGCCCGCGACCACGCCTTCCCTTGATCGCGACTGGGCGCACCCACCCACTACGCCGTGGGGGGTGACGTCGCCACCTCCACTCAAGCGCCGCCTGTCTGCCGGCGATGCCGATCCTGCTCCTCCGAAATACGAGTCGGTGCATCTCGGCCACGACGCCCCGGTCGTCAAGCCGCGCGAGGAGGAGGGCCGAGAGCGCCTTCCGCCTTATTGGTGCGGCGTGCACATCGAGGGCACGCTTGCGAGAAAGATGGAGTTTGTCCAGCCCGGCATCCAGGCGCGCGACCGCGGGTGGAAGAAGCACTACTTTGTGCTGCACGGCACCGCGCTGTTCGTGTACAAATTTGACCCTTCCAAGGTGCCTCTGCGCATGGGCGAGCCGTACCTCACGGTCGACGAGGACGAGTCGCAAGAGTTCCTGCACGTGCACCTCGCACCCGAGCACCACCGCGCGTCCGTGTCGGGCCCGAACCCGGTCCAGGCGATCAAGCAGGCGCGCCGCGCGACAGTGGGCCAGGACGCCGCGCCGCGGATCAACGCCATCGCGACCGCCATCTCGAACGCGCGCAGGGGCACGATCGGGAGCCACACACCCACACGCCGCGACCAGTGCCCCGACGGCAAGGACCCAGCGCTCTTCGAGGCGCCCAAGCGGCGGCAGAGCAGCGGCGCCGACTCGGTGGCCTCCTCCACCGCCTCCGCCCCGATCGCCTCCCACATGCCCTTTGCGCACAACCAGCTCCTGCACGTGTACAGCATGCACGGCGCCGAGTCGGGCCTGGCAGCCGACTACAAGAAGCGGCTGCACTGCGTGCGCGTGCGCGCCGAGGGCCAGCAGTTCATGCTCCAGACCGACACGGCGCGGCAGTGCGTGCAGTGGATCGAGGCGTTCCAGGCGTCGACCAATGTCGCGATGGACCTCGACACGCGCCCGATGCCCGTGCAGCAGACGCTCCCGCGCCGGCGGCGCAGGAGGAGACCGGCGCAGACCACCGAAGCGGCCCCGGCGGCGGACCCCACCGCCGCGGCAGCGAGCGACAACGCCAACGCCGCGTTCGCGGACACGCCCGAGGGCAACATCGCCGCTGTTATTGCCGCCGAGCGTGCCGCGGCGGACCGCGACCGCATGCTCGCCGAGGACCAGGCCGCCGAGGCGGACGGCCGGTTCCGAATGTAGTAGAGAAGGAGTGGTAGCATATCCCAGCACAAGGAGTAGTAGCATATCCCAGCACAGTCTTGTAACGCGCGGTGTAGATTAGTGTACCGCATGCAGATGTAACGACACGAGAGCAGACAGGCGCGGAGCGGGTGTGATAGTGGCATGGGCTTGGGGGCTTGGGGGCTGGGGTTCTAGACCACGGGACCAAATTAGTGAATAGCGCTGTGACCGTCAGGTCCAAGACAGAAGCCCACAGTGTCATTCAAAAGTGCATCTGGACTGGGCTGCCGCCCCGTATTGCACGCGTCCAGGGACCTTATGCCACCCTGCATCACCGATTTCGTGTCTCACCCAACCACAGCGGTGTTCACAACTCCCTCCTAAACCTAACGGTCACGTCACTTCCTCCTCCATCCACTCACAGCACCGACCTCACAACACCATGTCCCCTCCTGACGTCGCCTCCAACTCTGTCATCACCATCTCCAGCACCGAGAGCTCCCAACCACCCGCCGCCCCACGAGCCGCACCTCCCGCCCAACTCGCGAGCGTCCCCCCTCCCGAGAACGACAGCGCGACCTCGCACGCTACATAGTCCCAGCCGTCCCAGCCGCGCCGCATCCCCCCTCCGCCTTCCTTGACTCCGTTCGTGTACCAGCCCTTCCAGTTCCGGCCTCCGCCCCCTCTCGCACACTCTCCCGCGCGCCCTCCCGCTCAACCCCTCGCTCAATCCCTCGCGCCGCCTCCCGCGCCGCCTCTTGCCCCCCCTCCGCCCGCGCACCCCTTCCCACCCCCCGCGCTCCCGCACCCCCCGCACCCCGCCCCCGCGACACACCTCCCCCCCCTCCTCGTCCAGCCCAACCACCCCCTCCGCCCGCTCCCCCGCCGGTCCAAGATGAAGCGCGCCGGGCCGCAGATCATGCCCGTCCTCTCGGGCGACGAGACGCGCTACCGCCGCCGATACCGCGCCCTCAAGGACATTGTCAACGACTTATCGGATGTACGTCGGCCTCGCTCCTCTCCAGGTCCGCCTACCTTCCTCCCCTCCCCGCTCCTCCTCCCTTCCTCCCCGCTCCTCCGCTCGCCGCTCGCTGCTGGCGCAGCTCGTGCGGCTCACGGCTGACCCCAGGAATCCAACCTCCTCGCCCTGCGTGTGCACCAGATCCAGCGCCGGGTGTACGACGCCTACATGGCGCAGCACGGGCGGCCGCCCCCGCCCGTCGCCGTGCCCGACGAGGCGAGCTGGGCGCCCCTGTACGTCCCGCCCCGGCCCCGCTGACCCCAGGGTGCAGAACGCGACGCACTACCCCGCCGACATTGGCAAGCCCGTCGAGCACGCGAACGGCAAGCAGCGCGAGGAGGCCAAGGCCGAAGACGCCGACGCCGACGCAGACGAGCCGTCGCCCAGCAGCGACGACGAGGCGCGCGACGTCGACGCCGAGATCGAGGACATGATGGACGACTACTAGTGTTACAGTAACAACGTGTGTCAAGCTACGGCTGCATGTTTAGAGAATGTCTGTCTGTATTTTCATTACACTGGCTATAGGGTTCTACGCCTCGGTCTGGATCGTCGCTGGGGTCAGCAGTGTTCTCTGGGGTCCGGGTTGTTCGCCTCGCGCTTCGCGCTCGGATCCACTCACGCTCGCGTGTCTTCTTCTTGCCGGGCAGCCGGTCCATAACACCACGCCCGATCCACTTTGCGCTGCGGTACGCGCCGACCTGGGCCATGCCGCGGCCGCGGCTCTCCAACTGCCTGCGATGCAGCTTCTTCATCTCGCGCTTCTCGGAGCGGTCGATGACGCCGTCGTCGTCAAACGTCTGCTGGCGGAACGCAATCTCGCTCTCGCCCTCGACCGCCATCCACGCCTGGAACGCGTGCCGGCGGCCCTGCGACAGCCGCAGGTTCTCGTGGTACAGGTCGAGGCCGGGGGTAAACTCCATGCGCGCCTTGATCGTGCCGACAACCTCGAACTTGTGCGTCTTGAGCGTCTGGTCGTTGATGACGTTTTGCTGCAGTTGCTTCATGTCGTCGGATACGATGATGGGCAGCTCGACCTCGGCGTCCTGCAGGTCCGTGAGGTCCTTGAGCCACAGAATCGCCATCGCCTCGGGCTTGCCCTTGCCGATGACCTTGCCGAGACCCGTGGAGCCAAACTTGAACCACACATGGGCCTGGTACCGGTTGTAGATGGGCATGTTGAGGGGCTCGACGTCCCACACTATCTCGCCACCGTCCTCCTGCGCCTCGCGCTTGCGCATCTTCTCGGTGCTCTCGTTGGTCTCAACCTTGAGGGTCACCTCACGCGCCTCCCACACGTCGCGCTTGGACGGGTCTCCGCGCAGCCGCACGCGGCTGATCGTGAGCGTGCCGGTGTCCCAACCGCGCAGCTGGTCTGGCAGCGACGCCTTGATGCCGCGGAACGCGAAGGAGATGTTGGCCTTGCCAAAGCCCACGCCCTCCTGGATCGGGTACATCTTCTTGATGCTCGAGCAGTCGGCAAACACGTCGGCAAGGTTGACGCTCACGACACCCATGATCGGGTCGGACTCGCGGAGGCGCGAGTCGCGGATGACGACGCGAACCTCGGTGGTGCGGAAGTCACGAATAAACACTTCGGTACCCGCCTCAAAGTACGGGTTGACACTGTACTGCTTGACACGCGTGCGGTACACGAGCGCGTCGTTGACAATAAACTCGCCGTAGCCGCTTGGCAGGTTCTCGGTCTGCTCGCTCGGGTCATCCGTGTCCTGCCCAGCCTCGCCCTCGCGGTCCTTGCCGCTCTTGCCCTCGAGGTGCTGCCGCTCAAGGTTGGTGACCTGGTGAAGAATGATGGAGAGGATACCGCTGGTCCACTCCGGGTCGGGTCTGGTCTTGTCGAGCGTCGGCGGCTCGGGCGGCATAAAGTCGCGCGCAGGGTTAGGCGCACAGTCGTTAGGCAGCATCTCCTTTGACGGCGCCGAAACGGGCGCTGGCTGCTCCTTCGCCTCCTCCTTGGTCGGGAGACGCTCGTACTTCTTGTCGAGCGGGACGCGGTCAAAGTAGCCGATCGACCACACGAGCTTGCCCGGCATCTCATTGCCGTCCTCAAAGCCCTTGAGGCTGTCCTCGCGGCGGTACATCTTGTTGGGCTTGGCCATGAGCTCCTCGATGGGGATCTGAACACGGCCGACGAGGTCGTCGGCGCTCATGTTGTCGCTGTCCCAGAGCATGGCGACGAGCTCCTCCTGGCTGCGGACCTCGTCCATCGACACGAGCAGGAACGCCGTCTCCTCATACACGGGGTTGAGGTCTTGCAGGATGATGCGTGTCGAGTACAGCGGGCGGCCGTACTTGGCGTACGCAAGGACGATGTAAGGGTCCGAGAAACCGTTGCTGTCCTGCGCCGAGAGCCCCTCGCAGTAGTGGACGGCGATGAGGAAGACACCCATGGCGTGCGTGTCTCCCACTGTGCCGCTGAGCATCTCCTTGATGTTGAGCGTCATCGACTTGGGGACCGACAGCTCGGCCGTGCCCGCGGCGATACCGTCCTTGACGAACGACGAGATGAGCGGGAGGTCGAGTACGTTGGGGAGGTGGCGCGACATGGGGATGGCCGAAACCTCGACAGCGGGCACACCGCAGAGCGCAAAGGTCACATTGCGCACAAACGGCGGGTCGGGGATGAACTGGGCGCGGAGACGGATGACGCCAAAGATCTGCTCAATCTGGATCCAGATGGGGATGGGGATGTGGAACCAGTCGTTCATGCCGAGGAAGAACTGGATGAGCATGTGGATGTTCTTGGAGCGGTCCTTCTGGCCTGGCAGCGCCGAGTACGCGAACGCGGCCTCAAAGTTGTAGTAGTCGCCCGCCTGGTCCTCCTCAATCTCCTTGCCGGTCGTGTCCTTGAGCTTGAGGTTCTCGCCGTCGTCGATCCAGTCCTTCTTCGGGTACCCCTTGTCACCCGGCTGGTCCGGGAGAGCACGGATGCTGGTGATGCGCAGGGCGTTGGAGCCCTGGTCAATGTCCGTGATGCGCACCGAGTCGACAAAGCCCGGGAGCGACTGCTGGAGAATGTCCTCGACCGTGTCCGCGAGCGGGATGAACATGGTGTTGTCGATCAGGCCCCACACCAGCTGGATGAGGTGGTTCATCCACTCGACGCTCTCGGGTGTGGGCGGGACCATGGCGTTGCCGCGCGTGCGGTGCTGGTCCTGGCGCACGGCCATGATCTCCTTCTCCATGTTCTTGCGGTTGAGCGACATGAACGACGTGATGGCAATGCCGGCGCAGGTGACGACGGCGGACCGGAAGCAGAAGCCCCAGAACGAGCTTCCCCACGACACGAGGATCCAGAGGACGACAAAGCCCGCGGCGACGAGCTTCTCGGCCGACTCGATGTAGCCGAGGATCTCGGTCATGCCCTTGGGTGCGGGCGGCGGGAAGTCGTGGTAGAGCACGTTGGTGCCCATGATACGCGTGTGCGACGAGTCAAAGTCTGCGCGTGTCAGCAAATGTTGCATGGTGGCGGGGAGGAGTTGTGAGGAAGGTGTGGTGAGTGAGGTAACACTGAGGAGCAACATACGGCCCGCATGAGCAAGTAGAGCGGCAGAGCAAGGTGGCGAGGAAGGTGCTGCGGCGCTGCGGAAAGTGCAGAGCAAGGTGCGGCCAGTGCGGCGGGTACGGGTGGCGTCCGGTTGGGGATGGGGGATGTGCGCGCTACTCACCCTTGGGGTCGGCGTCCTTGACGATGATGGCCTTGCCCGTAATGGGGTCGCGCACTCGGCGCTCGCCCTTGCCACGCTTCTTGAACCGCTCGGTCGGCTTCTCCTGGTTTGCGTTCATCTGCTCCATGAGGCGCGCCTTCTCATTCGCGCCCATGCTGGCGTTGCTCTTCTCGGCGCTCTCAGCGCCGTCCGCGACGGTCCCATCCACGGGCTCAGCCTCGGCGGACACGGGGGAGACGCTCCCGCTGGACTGGAGCTCGCCGTTGGCGCGCATCGCCTCCTCCCGCTCCTGTAAGATGCGGTCGTACTCGTCCGCCTGCTTCTCGTGCTCCTCCTTGATGCCCGCGTAGTCCTGGGCCTTGGGCACGCGCCGGTTGGCGCTGTACCCCATCCCGAAGACCTTGGGGGGCGGCGCGTCGGGCAGCGGCGGGAACTCGGGGACCGGCGAGCGCTGGCGTTTAATCTCGTGTCCGTGGTGCTGGTGTGCCGACAAGTGCGACGAGTGGGTGGGCGAGGCCTGCGTCGACCCGGCAGAGCCGCGGGACGGGGGCCCGGGGGCCGTCGCGCGGGCCGGCGTCGTCGGGCTCCCCGGCGCTGACCTGCCCGAGCTGGAGGCGCGTGCCCCGCCGTCATTCTGCACCCCCTGCACCGGCATGCCAGCGCTGCCCGTCTGGCCGGCGGACTGGGGCGAGTCGGTCGTGCCCGCCGTGCCGCCGCCGTCGCCCTTCTGCGCGCTGCTGTGCTGCGGCGCACCGGAGGCCACGGCCGTGTTGGCCTTTTCGGCGTCGTGCACGCCCGGGGCGGCCTCCGAGTCGAGGGGGCGGCCGGGGGAGGGGGAGGTGGGGCTGTGGGCGTCCATCGTCCACGAGGAGGGGGGGTTGGATGCGGATGTGTTGGAGGGCGTGCGTTTGTGTCTTAGAGATGCGAGCCAGGAGGGGGAGCGGCGTAGACGAGAAGTGGACGAGCCGGTGGATGTTGCAGAAGTGGATCGTGGCCTCATTGTTGGGGAGAGATGGAGAGAAGTGGTGCTCAAGGTGTGGCTGTCTTGGCCGCTGTCATGGTCTACTCGCGACGTCATGACGTAGACACCGGGGGGGGGGGGGGGGTTCAAACGAGTGTGATGAGTGTGGGTGGTGGGGGAAGGAAGGTTGGGGTTGGGATAGCCAAAGTGATGATGCAACTCTGGTGTCCGGATCCAGAGTGGTCGTTCACCGTACGGGGGGGTACCCGTTCCTACTGCCGAGGCATGCGTACTCTGTACAACTGGGGGCCGAGACAAAGGCGTACGAGCTGCGACTTGCTGCGGGTTACTGCGCTACTGCGGAGCCCAGGGGTGACGCCCGGCGCAAGGCGTGCAAACCATTTTGTTCACCCGCGCACAGTCACAAGTGGGTGATGACGTCGGTGCGATCGACGCGACTGTAAGCTTGTCCTGCCACCCGCCGGCCGCTGCTCACCACATGCCCAGCATCAACTCGTCAAGTAGTGCAACCCACGCCCCATGCCAGTTTCATCGTGTCGACGTGTCTGTGTCAGATGCTGTGTGAGGGGTGGGCAGGCGGCAAGACTTCTCGGGCCCGCAATGCGATGCCACATGCCAACGCCCAGCGCCAAGGAGGCGCGCACGCCCTCGATCACGCCGTCCTGATCGACAGCTACACAGCTGTTCCGATCTATTACCACAATGCATACAGAAAACGTCTATGCTAGGCGCTGGGCGCCACCGGGAGTATACGAGCTAGTGTATCACGAGCAGAGCACTCAAGGAAAGGCAGCCCTTTTGGGGGGGGTTACTGTGTCCAAGAAATCCAACAGTCTAGTCGAACGACATCTTGGTGCCGGTGGCCTGGACGATGCCGCCGGTGCGGGCACCACCGCCACGGGGGGCACCGCGGCCGCGGCCACCACCGCCACGGCCGCCAAAGCCACCACCGCGGCCACCGCCACGGCCACCGAAGCCGCCGTCACGGCCGCCAAAGCCGCCACGGCCACCGCCGCGGCCACCGAAGCCACCACGGCCGCCGCCACGGCCACCGCCGAAGCCGCCGCCGCCCTCACGGTTGTTGTCCTTGGGGGGAGCGTAGTCGATGCGGATGCGGCGGCCGGCGAGCTCGGAGCCGTTGAGGGCGTTGAGGGCGGCAGTGGCCTCGTCAACGCTGCCGAACTGGACGTAACCGAACCCCTTCGGGGCACCCGCTACAGGTTAGCTTGATAAACCCTCGGAAACTCACTGTCGCGGTCGGTGGGGAGCGAGACGCGCTGGACGTCGCCGTGCTCGCCGAACGCCTCGTAGACCTGGTCCTCGGTGATGTCGAAGGAGAGGGAGCCGATCCAGAGGGTCTCGGCGGGGGGCGACTGCTTGTCGTTGAAGGCCTTGGCGCGCGAGGCGGTCTGGTCACGCTTGACGGCGTAGTTGACCTTGAGCCAGCGGCCGTCGATCTCGGCGCCGTTCATCTCGGCGCAGGCCTTGGCCGACGACTCGAGGTCGGCAAACTCGACGTAGCCGAAGCCGCGCGACTTGCCGTTCTCGCGATTGAGCATGACGCGGGCGTCGACGACCTCGCCGCACTTCTCAAACTCGGAGCGGAGCCAGTCGTTGTCAATGTTCCA